>CM061142.1:753345862-753371152 GCA_030789695.1 Scilla litardierei | reverse complement strand
CATTTCAACCTTTGAAACATTGGATAGAAGGCCACGTTTGGCAAGTCTATCCAAACGCGTTGGTCCAATATGACCAAGCCTTGTGTGCCAACAAATTATATTAGACTCATTAGTCAAAGAATTTGTCACAAGGAAATGAGAAATCATACATTGTACTTATTACAATGAATCCTTTAAATACATAACCCAGAACCAATAAAGGAATTATTACAAAAATAGGTCCATATTACAATCATGAAGGAACCAACTATCACCAAGACCCATTAAATTGACCACAGTATTAATATTCCTTTGAATATATGGAATGAAGAGAACTTCATAAAGTAGGAGAATGTGGCCGTTGTCCAAGTCTAGCTTGCAATTCCCAACGCCTTTCTCTACAACACGTGTGTTGTTTCCTACATTGATCCACTTCATTCCTTGGGGTATCCGGTGATACTCCACGAAGGACCGTCTGTCCTTTGCTATGTGGTCGGTGGCACCTGAATCAATTATCCCAAAATGGATTAGATTCCACAAGAAATAGTGAACTAGAAACACATATGTAACTAGTATTACAAGTTACCTCGTCACTTCCACTCGTACATGAACGAGCATAGTGACCGAGCTTGTTACACTTGAAGCACTTGATCCTTTTCAAGTCTTTCTTCTTGTGCCATTTCTTGTGCCCACCCTTATGTTTGGGTTCCTTGGTAGACTCAGGTTGCTTATTACGTTCATTAGAAGACTTCGAACGATCTTTACGTTTCTTTCCCCCGTGTGAGGAACTAGCAACCATGTGCACTTCTGCACTTGGCTTGGCAGCCGCAAGCCGCTCTTCCTCTAATTCGAGGTGCTTGGAAACATCGTTGAAGGTCTTGATGCTCTCATTATGAGTGAGATGCATCTTCATCTGATCCCACCCATTTGGTAGGGAACGTATGACTGCTTGGATTTGTTGCTCATCTGTGAGCACATGACCTGCATCCTTTAACTCCGAGATAAGGTTCGTCATATGTCGCAGATGTTTCCCCATGGAATGATCTGGACATTTCTTATATGTATCGAACCTTATAGTTAAGGCGCGAAGTTTGGACACCGATGTGCCACCGAACTTCTCCTCTAGCTTGGACCATATGTCCATGGCTAGGTCATGTTCCCGGAAGATGCGCATTATGTCATCAGCCATACTGCTTAATAACGTAATGCGTGCTATCTTATTCTTCCGAGACCAAGCATCAAAAGCTTCCTTGTCTCGTCGGTGTTGGGCCGTAGTGCCCAACTCGGGTTCAATCATAACGTTCTTTAGAGTTTCGAGCACTTCTTGCTCCTCTAGAACGTATTGTATCTTTATGGACCAAAGTTTGTAATTATCGCCGTTGAGTTTTTCACCTTTGTTTAACTCAGCGACGATATTCTTTGAAGCGGAAGACATTTTACTTTTAAAATGCTGCAAAAAACACAAAACCGAAGGTTCGATCAAAACATTGCATAAAAATTCTTAAAATATAACTCCCACTTGAAATGATAATAGAGTATCCCATTTGGATAGTTCTAAAAATTCAAATCCCACTTGGAATTATATTATATTCGATAAGTTACTTTCGAAAAATATTGAAGATGTTGTTCTAGAATCGAAAAGGTCTCTATGATTCCAATCACCATCTAGAACAACTTTCAATATTCCCCCATCACTTATCAAACAATAGTACTCTTATAGTACTAGCAGCGGAAAACGAGTATTTGATAAGTTACTTTCGAAAAATATTGAAGATGTTACTCTAGAATCGGAAAGGTCACTATGTTTCCAATCACCATCTAGAGTATCTTTCAATATTTCTCCCTCACTTTATCAAATGTTAGTACTCTTATAGTACTTTGCAGCGGAAAAGCGTTTTTGAAAAACGTATTTTTTCAAAACGAATTTAAAATACATTGGCTAATCTCCGTAGAGTAGAGCACAACGTCATAAGTTCATTGGCTAATCTCCGTGGAGTAGAGCACAATGACATGGCTAATCTCGCATGAAGTAGAGCATTACGGCTAATCTTCAAGGAGTAGAGCACAATTACATAAGTACATTGGCTAATCTCCGTAGAGTAGAGCACAATGACTTGGCTAATCTCGCATGAAGTAGAGCACTATGGCTAGTCTTCAAGGAGTAGAGCCCAAGTTAAAAAACTTCATTAAAATGTTAGTTCCGTATGAACTAGTCGGCACTGTGGTTAGCCCCGTATGGACTAATCGACACATTCGAGTTTGACCAAGGCCATTTATTACCCCGTATGGGTCATTTGGCAAGTTTGCAATCGACCCAGACCATCTGTCGGATTGGTCGACCAAAAACACAAAATTGGTCGACCAATTTTCGAAATCAACTTCTTCCCGGTCAGGGCCTCTGCCCTGACCGGGGCTTGGCCAAAGGCCGGCCAGGGCCTCTGCCCTGGCCGGCCAGGGGGCCTGGTCCCCTCGGCCAGGGCCGGCCAGGCCCTGGCCTCTGCCAGGGCCGGCCGGCCAGGCCACTGGCCGGGGCCAGGGCTCCTGCCCTGGCCTCGGCCAAGCCCTGGCCTGAGGCCAGGGCGCTGCCCTGGCCTCTTGCCAGGGCGGCCTGGCCGCTGGCCGAGGCCAGGCCCTGGCCTGAGGCCAGGGCGCCGGCCCTGGCCTCTGCCGGGGCCGGCAGGCCGGCCTGGCCCTGGCAGTGGCCAGGGCGCCGGCCCTGGCCTCTGCCGGGGCCGGCAGGCCGGCCAGGGCCGGCCCTGGCCACTGCCGGGGCCGGCAGGCCGGCCAGGGCCGGCCCTGGCCACTGCCAGGGCCGGCCTGGCCGGCCAGGGCAGGCCCTTGGCCAAGGCCGGCCACTGCCGGCCTGGCCAAGGCCGGCCACTGCCGGCCTGGCCAAGGCCGGCCACTGCCGGCCTGGCCATGGCCGGCCACTGCCGGCCTGGCCATGGCTGGTCATGGCCTGGCCATGGCCGGCCATGGCCAAGGCCATTCGGCGTTGGCCGGCCATGGCCCCTTTGGCCATGGCCGGCCACCCCCTTTGAATGGGGTTGCCGCACTTTCTCCTCCCCCTTGATGGGGTGGTCGCCGGTGGTTATTGGCCGTAGCCAACCCCCTCCGCATGGGGAGAGGGAGTGCATGGCCTTCATAGCCCATTTGGCCATGGTGCACATGCACCAAATTTTCCTCTTACCCGATGGAAATAACTTCCATCATCTTCCTCGATGAAGCACCCGTTCGTCGAAGAAATTAGTTATTTCTTAATGGCCGTGTGCCAAAAATGAATAACGTACTACGTGAACGGTCGGTTCTTCCCGTCACGGAGAGTTCCTACCATATCCGTAATGATAGGAGACCCTAACGTGAAAAGAACAACCGCTGCGTTCTCTCCGTCACGAAGCGTTCCTACTATATCCGTAATAGTAGGAGACCCATTCGTGAAAAAGACAACGACTCGTTCGTAGTTTCGACGGGGCGGTGGATTGACCGGGGCGAACCCATATGGCTCTGATACCAATGAAGGATCCTGCCAAAACAGAGTTAGGATCGATAATATGAAGTTTAGACTTACGCTTGCGTATGCGGAACGATAGTCTCGGAACTTTGCCTTCGGATTCGCCACGACGGATCGAGTCTTCTCACGAACGGAGTAAGGCTACTAATCCACAATCTAAATCTCTATTTTAGATTAAGAACATGGAAGGAGGGAGAGGAAATATTTCTGCAGAGCTTCGCTATGAAGAAGATGCATGCATGAATTTCATGCAAATGTGTAAGGAAAATGGCTACCCTTGGGTCTTATTTATAGCCCCCAAGGTAGTTATTTTAGGGTAAGTTGTTCCTTTGGAACAACTTAATTAAGGTGTACCATGATACATGGCACATTATAAGCTTAAGTTGTACCATATGCATGGTACAACATAAGCTTAAGATATTCCCCCTTTATTAGCCATATGTCGCATGCACTTATGCATATATAATGCGACTTTCCCGCTCATCCAGAGATCCTCTCCGCAAGGGAACAGATTCCCTTTGCACACGACTTCGTGTACGCGACGTTCGAGGTCCGTATTCCCTCGTACATCCCCCACAAGGGTGTACAAATGTCTTCCATATCCAACACATCCACCTTTACGGCAGTAGCCCTCTCTATTGACATGGATTCATGAGTAACAGGCGGGAACTGATATAATGGAGCCGGTGCAAAGGCAGGAGCGATGTGTATTCAAACGGAACGTGAATGCCCATGAGGTGCACGTATATCGGTCCAGCCTTGAGCCGTCGATTGGCACCCGATCTATTACCTCGGCCTCCACTATTACGACAGTAGTCCTCTCTATTGACATGGATTCATGAGTAACAGGCGGGAACAGATATAATGGAGCCGGTGCAAAGGCAGGAGCGATGTGTATTCAAACGGAACGTGAATGCCCATGAGGTGCACGTATATCGGTCCAGCCTTGAGCCGCCGATTGGCACCCGATCTATTACCTCGGCCACCACCTTTACGGCAGTAGTCCTCTCTATTGACAGGGATTCATGAGTAACAGGCGGGAACTGATATAATGGAGCCGGTGCAAAGGCATGAGCGATGTGTATTCAAACGGAATGTGAATGCCCATGAGGTGCATGTATATCGGTCCATCCTTGAGCCGCCGATTGGCACCCGATCTATTACCTCGGCCTCCACCTTTACGGCAGTAGTCCTCTCTATTGACAGGGATTCATGAGTAACAGGCGGGAACAATATAATGGAGCCGGTGCAAAGGCAGGAGCGATGTGTATTCAAACGGAACGTGAATGCCCATGAGGTGCACGTATATCGGTCCAGCCTTGAGCCACCGATTGGCACCCGATCTATTACCTCGCCCTCCACCTTTACGGCAGTAGCCCTCTCTATTGACAGGGATTCATGAGTAACAGGCGGGAACTGATATAATGGAGCCGGTGCAAAGGCAGGAGCGATGTGTATTCAAACGGAACGTGAATGCCCATGAGGTGCACGTATATCGGTCCAGCCTTGAGCCGCCTATTGGCACCCGATCTATTACCTCGGCCTCCACCTTTACGGCAGTAGTCCTCTCTATTGACAGGGATTCATGAGTAACAGGCGTGAACTGATATAATGGAGCCGGTGCAAAGGCAGGAGCGATGTGTATTCAAACGGAACGTGAATGCCCCTGAGGTGCACGTATATTGGTCCAGCCTAGAGCCGCCGATTGGCACCCGATCAATTACCTCAGCCTCCACCTTTACGGCAGTAGTCCTATCTATTGACAGGGATTCATGAGTAACAGGCGGGAACTGATATAATGGAGCCGGTGCAAAGGCAGGAGCGATGTGTATTCAAACGGAACGTGAATGCCCATGAGGTGCACGTATATCGGTCCAGCCTTGAGCCACCGATTGGCACCCGATCTATTACCTCGCCCTCCACCTTTACGGCAGTAGTCCTCTCTATTGACAGGGATTCATGAGTAACAGGTGTGAACTGATATAATGGAGCCGGTGCAAAGGCAGGAGCGATGTGTATTCAAACGGTAGTGATCGTTAAGGTAATAGGTGCAGTCAAGAGAAAGGGCTTTCTCCTCTCTTCCAAGAGAGTCTTCAACACACAACACACTTCTCCTTCAATTTCTACTTCAAGGCATATGGGATTGTAAGTGTTGCTTTCATAATTTCATAACTTTCGTTATTTTGTTTTTGTGCTAGGTTTGTGAGAGCGGTTTGCTTACTCCCAAGTTGTAGGAGTGAAGGACATCGATTGTATTCGATTTCACTTGTAGGGTTGCTACAAGTGGGTTTAAAGGCAACCTCAAGTTAGGGTTCTAACTTGAGTATCCGGGTGGAAGGGACGTAGGATAACCGGGAACAAGGCGGGAAGTTACTTGGGTAATCCGAACCCTTGAAACATAATTGCGTTTGCATTTGTTTATTATTTGGGTTTAATTTTAATTCCGCACTATATTTGTTGATCATATATCATATATGTGTGAATTTTGTGATATGGTCTCCATGTATGCTATATCTATATGTGTTGTGATTTGAGACGTTAAGTTTCCTTCGTGTATCTCAATGTTGATATTGGACTTTCGTTCCTCTTATCACCTAAGTTTATAATGTGGTTTTAAGATTTTTTGGATTTTATATATATTTAGACTCTTATTTGGCACGATTGTTGTTATTTTACTCCCGCCTTTTGGATAATGCCATAGAGGGATCAAAATAAACAAACAGAATCATAATGAATGTTCTAGGTATGGTCTAATAAACAGACATACAAAAACTGGATGTAGGTTGCTACACTGTTTTTTTATACATCGGAGGTTGCTACATTGACTCTCCAAATTTGGATGGCCCTGTAGCAAACCGGAAAAATGATTCCAGTTTTGCAGGGCGGTTGATGGAGGGAAAACGCCATATTTGGCGTGTTGTTGCAGTGTGGTTTGGAGATGATATAACTGGCCAACTTCCGCTTAGACTTGCATGGATTCATCGAATATAGCTTAATTCACGTAAGCTGAATATGGGAAAAATACCTAATTAAATGTCACATCATCTACCAACTAGATTCAATGGGGTTGGATAGTGGGGTGTCGAGAATCGAGAATATATTGTGGGGCCCGCTAAACAATATGTGGACCTTCGCGTTCGAATGTTGTTAACTGGGCAATTTGCAGTAGGTTTCGCGTCGTTCCGCTGTGCTGCGTTGAAAAATTCTATCTTTTTCCCTCTGTGGGCTCCACTTTCATGTGTTACTATTAATAAGACGAAAAGCGATGGTACGTAGAGATGGATGAAGTGGATGAGGTGAGAGGTTGGTGGGACCACAAACAAGAATTCGACCGGTCATCTACTCATCCATGTGCCGAATTTGCTGGTACTTTGTTTGAGAAAAGTTTTTCACGTAAGCGCCATATCAGCGAATATTTGTATCCATTCTGACAAGTAAAACATTTTAGTCGTTTAATATATTTCCTCACACAACTGTATACAGTAATGCCATTTGTGCGCGATGAGGAAATTCGTATAATAAATTCAAATATTCGACCGCGCACAACTATCCCTCATTTACGCATATACTGCGCGTGACTAAATTATGTTTGCTCACCGCGCACAACGGTTCAAATTTTGCCCCGTTTTGCGTGCTCAGTAATTAATCCATCGTTTATTTATACTTGTAATAACAAACGGAAGAGCGAGAGAGTCAAGAAGCAAGATGGCCACCCATAATGCAGGAACCGGCAAAAAATTTGAGTTGCCGCCAAACTCAGAGTATTAATGTAGCAGACCGCAAAAAAACCCCGCGAAGACCCCAGAAAACCCCGCCATGCGTCTGGTCAAGTGGAGAATATTTATCCCGCCAAATTTGAGGATATATCACCATTCGCCATGATTTGTGCCTTCACTGCAGATATGGCTGAGAAATCGTGTCAGTGGGACGAAGAAACTTTGCAAGGCCAGTCTTCAGAGGGAAGAAGAGACGGTGACGTAGATGATAACCGTTCCCTTCATGACAGGGGGGATGTGCGGCCGCAGTTGCCTGAGACTCCCTTAAGGGATACGTGGCCATGGGGAGGTCTCGTTCCGACAGGCTATGTCCCCCCGGCGTACGAGGGGGCATTGCTGTTGAATCCGCCCACTGACGTTCCATCGGAAGGTACTAGGGGGAACCGTCACCGACCCTTCTTCCCCGTCTGGGACGGCGAGTCTGCATTGGTGGATAGGGGGGTGGCCAATCGGCTGGTGGAGAACTCCATCCTTCCCATTGACCAAAGTGTCCTGGGTCAAATTGACATTGAACGGCTCGCTAACTCAGTCGTTTATGGCAGTTACCAGGTTAAGTACTAATGTCGTCTCGTTGTGCTGTTGCCTTACTCTTACAGTCTTACTTATCCATGATTCCCTGCAGACATCATTGGTCGGGGCGGAACTGCGTCGCCGAGTGGTGCAATTGTTGATTGCCGAGCGGAAAAAAGCGGTTTCCTTCGAATCTCAACTTAAGGATTTGAAGGAGCAGCTGATGAAAGAGAGAGACCGCAGATCTCAGGCGAAGTGGGAGGTTGCGAAAGCTAAAGATCGGGCGGCCTCTATGTCAGCGGTTCGGAAGAGCTCCGAAGAGCGATGGTACGTAGAGAAGAGCAGTCTCCTGGCTCGTATAGCCGAGTTGGAGAAAAACTCGCTTCCTCCAAACTCGATTGCAGACGTGAGGCATGAGGCTGAGGCGAGGAAGCGTCAGCGATCTGGTCGGGAGTCCGGTGGAGGATCGGCCCAAACGTAGGACGGTTTGGCTACCAATGCCCCCTCCAGCGAGGCGTCTGTGTGAATCGTGGCCATCTTAGTACCCCAAATGGTTTTCATATTTTGAGAGGTGAACATGTGATGGTTTATGCGTTAGTAATGAACCCCAAACATTCAATTGGCAATGAACACCGTCTGGTGCAGTCTTTTACTGCTTGTTAGTTTAAATATCTGTTTTCCAACCATTAGCGATCTTCGTACACCGATTGCTTAATTTCTTGTGGATATTAAAACTATTAGCATACATCCATCACAGAAATGGACAAGGATGGTGTGAAATATCGAAGTTGCCTGGGAATATACTTAGTGCACGTGAACTGCGTTGGAATTGAGCTTAGCATCATAGTGTACCAGATATACAATTTTTTTCTCATTCTTCATACCGGTCCCACCTTTTACCTAATGTGTATGGATGAATCTGATTTGTCAGTGTGTTTCATTGGAGTCATTTTCTCCAGCATTCACATAGCCTCTACATGCATCGAGATTGTTACGTATAGAGTTTTCCTTTAAACAAACTTGGGATATTGGACTTATGCCATAAATTCAAGTAGACCATCGTCAAGGAGAGAAAGATTCAAGAATACGCAGAGGTGGAAATCACTTCATGCAACATAAATAACACATTTACTGCAGTATACTGTCTTCAACATCAATAACATACCAAAGCACACAATTATGAGTCCAACTCTTAGCATTCTCCTTTATGTCCGTTGTGCGCGGTGAGCAAAATTTTAATGCTGTAACATAAATTGCTCAAAGCTCACAACGGGCAAAATTATGCCAGTCGTGCGAATTTAGCTCCTGTATCCCATAACATAAATGTTCAAAGCGCACAAAAAGCAAAGACATGATGGCGCGTTGAGTTCCTGTTGTTCAGAAATCCCATAAATTTTGTACAAAAATCCCAAAAAATTCAGTATATTCTTTCATTATAAACTCAGTCACTACATTTGCACAAAATTATAAATTCAATGATCTGATGATACGGTAATTACAGTGGGAGATTTGCCTACATCTTTACAGAATAATGTCTCGAATTGTTGCATCCTCTCTTCAAGGCCTTCCACCCATCCTTCGGCCGCAGGCAGGCGGTTAGCCTTCCATTGCCTTATTACCGGTGGGACCGGGCTTCTATCTTTAAGTTGAATATTTACAAAGTGATTATTATTTACAAAACCTATGGTGAAGGGACCACGTTTCGTACCTTGGTGTGGTCCTGATCTTAACGGAAAAAATGAAAGACATTGTTGCATTGACAGCAGATGTATTACACAGTTATAACGACTTGAGATTATATGTCCAACTTCAGGGAATGTCATCCAATATTGCATCGGGGGGTGGTCACCCATATAGTTAATTGACATTACCTGTTCTTGTGCACTTTCCTCACCCATCACCTTTGAGTACACATCATAGTGGTCACGCAGCTCTTGAAGCAACTCTCTTCTGACCACCTTCCACTGGTCCTCTCCCATCCCTAGATGTGAAGATATAGCCCTGTAACCACAGTTCCCATCTGCCGTCACATCTGTGACGTTCGATATATATTTGGCGATTGCAGCGGGGAATTGATCAAGATAAGGTATGCCTCCTTGAACGGCTCTAGCGTCCTTTGCTTCATAATTTGCTGCTGCAAATGAAGCTGTAGCAGAAACCCCAGTCATACTGCCAGATGTCGTGGCTTTGACAGTTGGTTTCTTTCTAGCAAGTTGAGGAGGAATGGGTGGGGCAGACGTATTTTTGATCCTTTGGGACCGTCTCGGCTGGACACGACCGACGCTTTCTTGTTTCGATGAGACTTCAGGTGGAATTTGAGCAGAGCAACTAGCCGCATCGGCGAAGTCATGATCAAAATGAGCAGGATGAATGGGGGTGGCTGTATCTTCATTTGTCAAATTATTATCCCTTTTTCTTCTTCCATTGAAAACGACATTAACTTGTGGCTCTGTAATCAGATTTGTCGCCGGGGTAGCTAGCTCCTTCAACTTAATTAACAACTCCTGCTTCATCGGCCCATCAAGTTGAGCATAGAGCTTGTGTATGCGCTCTAATTCAGCATGTATAAGCCCATCTTCTTCAGACATAAATTCCAGCTTAGCCTCCATGTCTAGCTGCTTCCAATGAGAATTTACGGCATCTAAGGGAATGTGGCGATTTTCCCTTGTGTATTCGCCAATCTCATTGGCACATGGTACACCATAAATCATTCTTGCTAGACAATCACCTGTGCATTGGTCCGTTCCCATAGGGTCAGATTTATCAGCTTCCACAGACATTATCTTCAACGCCGCAGCGGCTGTAAATCCTATCAGCTCCCTGAACAAGAACCCATGCACATTATGTTGCAACATGATCTTAGATTTCTCGAATGATGCCTTGATCTCGATATGCTGCCCCTCTAATGATTCATGTATGGTTGGCCAAGAAGCGGATAAACTGAAGGCCGATGAACCCAATGCCCTTTTAAGCTTAGAATGTTCAGTCTGGGCTCTTTTGGTCTGCGCTCTGTTGGTACTGACATTTCCAAAGTGGAGATTGCCATCTGTCCATATAGAAATAAACTTCTCCTTGTACTTGTCCAACCAAGATGTCTTCACATAGCTCACGACCCTTGTGTAATCTTTGTACTCGGTCTCCAATGCCTTCAGTTTAGCAACATACTCCTCCTCCTTGCGTGCCCCCACCAATAAATTCTAGCTAGCGATGAAACCTAACCATTTTTCTTGATCTTCAAAAGAGGGCTGGCAATTTTTGGCAATATTTTTGGATATGTGCATTCTACATATTTGGTGCACCGCAAGGGGAAATTCATGGCCAATGGCATTCATAAGTGCTGGCTCCAGTGCTGACAAAATTACACGTGGCATCCTGTATCCATGCAGCAAAGAGCTCAACTTCCCCAAGGCCCACAAGTAGTTCTCCTCACGTACGGCCTCCGTGTAACAAAATGCCGCTGCGAACTGAATATCTGTGGACGTCACCCCATACATCTCCATCAATGGTGGCCTGTTGCGGTTGGTCTTCAACGCGCAGTCCATAACCAGAATCTTTGGAAATTTTCGTAATAACTCAACCGACTGCGGATGTGCCCAAAATATAGTCCTCACTGCAGTTGTCACTTCGTCCACTTCACGATACACAATGTAATTACACTGTGTCAGTAGATTAAGGAATAGCTGCATTTCTGCTCTCCAGGCCATTTCCCCTGCCTTCATCCTCTGTCTGGCTTTATAAATAGTGTTGATTATGGTAGATGTTGCATTATCCTTTTCCTTAAGGTATTTCAAGATTTCCCTTGGCCTAAGCAGTCTATGTGACAAGTCTCTCACCGTGGCCATCTCCCCACCTCTGAACCTCCTCTCATCTGGATGTCGCTCGATGTACATTGCGGGTTTATGGTTGTGATTGCCACGTACAACTGTCAAAATCCACTTATCTGTTGCCACACCATTAGCCCTCAAGTAGAAGGGACATGAACACTTCTTGCTTCGAGTTGATTTTTTGGTCGATATATCCGGCCTGTGTGGCCGATATGTCCCACTTCTTTCACAACAAAAATAATAAGTTGGGACCCTATTGCCCTTTGTACTCATATTTGATGATTTTGTAACAACCAAATTCCCAGTTTTCACACCGACCCCTTTTACCCATTTACCAAGCTCTTCTATGCTGGGGAAAATTTTATTTGTTGTGAACTGATTTGTATAATCTTCATTAACCTCTGAGCCTTCAACAATACGCTGAATTAAGTACCAGATACCAATATAGTCACTAAATGTTAAGCTTTATTTCTAGTAAATTAGTCAGTTAACAAAGCAAAATAATTTCAAACCTTTGCTTCTTTGTCCGCTTCATCCCAGATCCCCTCAATGTGTACCGAGCCCATCTCAATCTTCGTAATTTCTACGCAATCATGTTCCAAATGTACATTGCAGCAATCAATTTCTGAAATTATTAAAAAATACCAAATTAATTAGCATCAATTAATGGCTTACCAACTTTACGATGCAATGCGTCCGCAGTCGACTATTTTAGGGCACCCCAACCCAATGACACAAATCTTTTGCACTGCCTTAAGGACCTTCGTTTTATATAAGAAGGAACTCTTATAGTCTATATACATCAGTGAATTAGAATAATTTCTGTTGATCAAACCCTATCTCGTTAGCTTTTTCCGCCTTAGGTCACAAAACTGATCGCATATAGAAGCTGTTATGATGCATTTGTATATACGGATGCGTAGAAATAGTGGGTCATAGTGTAAATTACTCATCGCGAACAGTGGGAGGGCAAAAATGTAAATTGCTCTCCTCTGTGAACCGTCTAGCAGTTTGCCCACCGCACACAACCGCGCAAAACACGGAATTGCTCAGCGCACACAACTACATAAAACTGGGAATTGCTCACCGCTCACAGCTAATCAAAACACGGAATTGCTCAGCGCACACAACCACTCAAAACTCGGAATTGCTCAGCGCACACAACCACTCAAAACCCGTAATTGCTCACCGCCCACAACCGTTTTGGTCAAGTCCACGTGCACATGTGGACGGGTTATTTGCTAGTAATATTTCAAACTAGACTTGTTTACTCAACCAGCACAACGGGTAAATTATTGTAGACCCGATATGACCCGGTAGGACCCGAAATTGTCCTGTGATACCTTCTGCTCGCAGCGAATTGACAGACAATTACACAGATTGCTCACGGCGGAATTTCAAACGGCAAGTATTTTCAAAGATCGCTCCAGTCGCCCAGACCGAAATCCAAAAGCTTTGATTTTTATTTAATTGCTCGAAGGATACCTCACTTAGTCAACTGTTGAGATCAAACAAAGAGCTGAATCGAGAGAAATCGATTTAGGGGTTTTTGACCTAAATTTATTAACATCGACTCTTTGGTACGTCTATACTTTTAAGTACAGTTTATCTGCCTTTCTTATTTTGATTTTACATGCATTCATCCACGGTTGAGGTTGATGAAGTCGGTACAAAAATCCAAGGTAATATTGATTTATCTTCTCGGCAATAATGCATTAAATCTTTGAGGATCAGGTTATGAATTGTTTGATACAGGATACTATGGATTTTATAACCGACTTTACCACCAATCAACTGTTCAAGGAAAGAAAAGAGCTGTTTCAGTGGATACAAAACGTCGGGTTAAGTCATGGGCATGTGATTGTTACACGTTCGGGGAGATTAAGTAAAACGGCCAAAGGGCATCATGCTGTACTTTGCGTGTGAAAGAAGCGGTGAGTATCGGGGACACCGAAAGCTAAAAAAGACCAACCAGCCTGTTAAAACCAAGAAGTGTTCATGTCCTTTCTCATTGCGTGGTTATATGGTGGGCGTGGGCGTTGAGGAGTGGAAGGTAACAGTCGTTTGTGGCAGGCACAACCATGAAGCAGCTAAATATGTCGATGGCCATTCCGATGACGGGACGTTGCAGGGAATGGAGATGGAAACAGTGCGTGACTTGGCGAATAGCAAGGTTCGGCCAGCTGAAATTTTGAAAGTACTAAATAAAAACTTCAGTGCTACCTCAATCAAAGCAATTTATAATGCACGAAACCGGTTACAATGGGGGAAGAAGGTTGGTATTGTAAAACAGTTGAAGGAGTTAGCATCAGCTGATAAAATTGTGGGTGCTGAGAATGTGAAGGCTGTGAATAATGAGGGGGAGGATCAGAAGGTGGGGGAGGCGTTTTGGGAGAATGCAGTGCCTGCTGAGTTGCAAGAGGAGGATCATACTAGGAAGATGGGTGGGGAGGATGATAAGGTGGATCGTAATGAGGCGGAGCAGACTGCTGAGGAGGAGGATGATGATGATGAGAATGCAGTGGCTAAGGCCTTTGAGAAGGAGCATGATGTTCTACGTCTTCAAATTTCTACCCTGGTAGCGGAGATTGCTAAGCAGCATGCTGAGATAACGGATACGTCTACATTAACGTGTAAGCCGGGTAAGGGAAGAAGTAGACCGTTGTGGAAACATACAATAAAGAAGCCGAAACAATCAATTTCACATGATGATAGTGACGAGGACTTGGCTGCCGACATAATAATACCATATTGGAACGCTTTTCCTGAGTGTCTACGACCCCTTATAGTGCATGTCGTAGATGTGAAAGCAGACGGAAACTGTGGGTATAGGGCTGTGGCAGCTCAGTTGGGACTGGGTGAGGACGAATGGAGGCAGGTGAAATATGACTTGCGAGAAGAGATACAGAACCACGACGGCTTGTACCGGCATCTTATGGGTGCCGTGGAATTTAAAAAGAATGTAGTGGCACTGGGCCATTTGTTAGACCGTCCAAAAGCTAAATGGTGGATGCAGATGCCAGAAATGGCACATGTCATTGCCTCATGCTACGACTGTGTAGTACATATTCTTGCACCTCATCAGTGTGTGACATATTTTCCTTTAAGAACTCCTCCAGTACCCCTATCATCCAGACGCCACATAATGTTGGGTCATGTAAACAATAATCACTTCGTTATTGTTAAACTTGCCCCATATGGTCCTGTCCCTCCGACTTCAAGTATGTGGCTAAGATACCATTCCGATGTGTCAGCTGGATGGCCGGCTGCTTATGAGGATAGGATGCATCAATTCCAGTCAATAGTATTTGGGCACGATATTGCAACCGTTGACGTTATTGAAATATTGTAGGATAAAACGTTGTATCATTTTACTGTGGATTGTTTATTTCATATTGACAGATTGGTAGCATGAAATTTTATCATGTCTGCCTAAATGTGCAAATGTTATCATCTGTATGCCGTGCTTTGGTGTATGGTATCTATAAGTTATGCTCAACGATAGACCTACTAATCAAGTTTGCCTCTTACTAACTTTTTGGTGAACGGGTACAAACTGATATATACTGGATTTTGAATGCTTAATAACACACACAATCTATCTAGATTTTCTTAAGGGTGTTAATTAATACAACTAATGATAGTTATCACGTTGGTATTATATTATTTTATACGTATCAATAATGTTGTTAACATCGGCATAAGAATATGAGTAATCCAATAGAATAAATATTAAAAACAAAATTTAGAACTCCTCAGCGCGCACCACGGTCAAAATCGTTCTCAGCGTCGCGATTAATAACGATTACCGTTACTAATGTCAATCCTGACAATCCATGTAAGATTACTCAGCGCGCAAAACGGTTCGAATCGTGTTAAAATATAACCGTTGTGCGCGCTGAGTAAAATAAGCCAACTAAACCACCGAATTTACTCGAAGCGCGCAACGGGTTAAAATTTTTACCCGTTTTGACCCGTTAGGACCCTCTTTCATCCCTTGATAAATTCTGCTCACCGCTCACAGCCATAACCTTCCACAGATTGCTCAAGGTGGAATATCAAACGGCCAGTTTTTCGTAGATTGCTCAAGGCGCACAGACGGAAATTCTAAAGATTTGATTTTTATTACTGGGCTCGACATTTACATCACAGTGGCAACTGCTGCGTTCAAACAAATCGGTGAAGCGAGAGCAATCGATTTAGGGGTTTTCGACCTAAATTTGTCGAAATCGTGATTTTGTAAGTATACAATGTTAAGTACATTTTATTTGATATCCTTATTACAATTACAATGTGTAGAAAGAGGAGGAGAAATTTTTGGTTTTTAATTGCCTGCAGATACAATTGAGATTGATGGAGATGCTAAAAAATTCCGAGGTAATATTGATTTTTCTTTACGTCAATAATGTAACTAATGTTTGGTTCCCGGTCCAATTAGTTGTATGAATTGTTTGATACAGGTGTATATGGATTATACAGCCGAATTTACAACGATTCAACGTTTTAAAAGTAGAGACGAGCTCTTTCAGTGGATAAAGAGCGCCAGACGACAACAGGGGCATGTGATTGTTACCAGTGCGTCGAGTATGAATAAATCGTCCAATAGGACTCCCGCTGCCTACTATGCATGTGCAAGAAGCGGGAACTACAGGGGACACCGACCAGTACGAAAGAGCAACCGGCCAGTTAGAACCAACAAGTGTGGATGCCCGTTCAAATTGCATGGTAATGAGGTAGGCGATGGCGGTGAGTGGAGTTTAACAGTCGTTGATGGAAGGCACAACCATCAAGCTGCTAATTATGTCGCGGGCCATTCCGACGACGGGGTGTTGCAGGGAAAAGAGGTGGAAGCATTGCGAGACTTGGCAAATAGAAAGGTGCCGCCGTCAGCAATTTTGAAAGGCCTGAAGGAAACTAAATCCTTCAATGAAACACCAATCAAATCAATTTATAATGCACGTTCCCGATTACTAAGGGGGCAGAGTGTGGGTATGGTAAACAAGTTGAAGGAGTTAGCATCACCGTGTAGAATTGTGGGTGATGAGCTTGTGGTGCATGTGGATAATGTTGAGGAGGAGCAGAAGGGAGATGAGGAGAAGGTGGATGAGGCTGAGGAGGCGACTGCATTGGCTGCTTATTGGCAGGATGATGTGGTGGATCGTAATGCGATGGAGCAGGCTACTGAGAAGTTGGCTTTTAGTGGGCAGGAGCATAATGCTGCGGAGGAGGATGAGGTTAATGCAGCGGATGAGAATGTGGAGCCGAGGGTGCATGATGTTTATGGGGATGATGAGGCTGAGAATGCAGTGGCTGATGAGTTGACTGTAGATGATTATGTTATTGGGGAGATGGTGGAGACGGAGGAGATGGTTGCCCTTAACGTGGAGGTGCAGAAAGCTGAGGTGGTACTGGTGGAGGATAATGCAGCGGCTGAGACTGTAGAGCCAAAGGTGTATGAGGAGAAGGAGAACGAGGAGGATGATGATAAGGAAGTGGCTACTGATTTGATTGCTGAGGAGCATACTGGGAAGTTGGTGGATACGGCGGGGATGGTGGAACGTAATGTGGCTGACCAGACTGCTGAGATGGATGAGGGAGAGAATGCAGCTGGGGAGAATGAGGAGCCGCAGGAGGATGAGGTGAATGTGGAGGATGTGGAGGATGAGAAGATAGAGGATGCTGGGTTGATGCAAGCTGAGCTTACGTTGGAGTTGGGGGCGACGGTGGAGACGTGGGATCATAATGTGGATGCTCAGACTGCTGGGAGGGAGGAGGAGACGGCTGTGGCCTCGTATTTTGATGAGCACGAGGAGATGGATGGCATGCTTAAACAACTTTCTCCCCTGGTTGATGAGATTTCTGATCATTTTTCGGATGTGACAGAGAAGCCTACAGTTAGGAGGAAGCCTGTTAAGGCTCCACGGTTGCATTCAGTTGCGAAGCATACGGCGGTGGCGAAGGAGAAGCCTAAATGGAAGAGGCGGCCTTCGAAGGAAAGTAGTAGGCGTCTGAAACTTCAAATAAAGAAGCCAAAACCTTCGTTTCCCCGTGATGATTATGTTGATGATTTGCCTGCCAACTTCCTCATACCATATTATTTGGATTTTCATCAGAAGCTACAACCCCTCATAGTGGGCGGCGTAGACGTGGATGCAGATGGCAACTGTGGGTACAGGGCTGTGGCAGTTCAGTTGGGCTTGACAGATTCTGATTGGTGGACTGTCAGAGCTGATTTGCTCCGTGAGATACGGACATACAGCGGCTTGTACAGGCGTGTTATGAGTGAGGTTTCATATAATAATAATTTGAAGGTAGTGAACTATTTTATTACTGATAAAGGTGCAGGAGAGGAAAATTGGATGCAGATGCCAGACATGGGACATGTCATTGCCTCATGCTACAACTGTGTAGTACATTTGATTTCAAATGATATGTGTGTGTGACATTTTTTCCATTGAGAAGTCCTCCAGTAAACCGAGCCTCCAGACTCCACATAACATTGGGTTATGTGAACGGAAATCACTTTTTTATCCTTCAACTTAAACCATCAGGTGACGTCCCTCCGACTTCAGTTGTGTGGACAAGATCGCATGACCCTGTGGCCGATGGATGGCCGGCTGGTTACGAGCAGAGGATGCAGTCATTCGTTGATAGGGTAAAAGGTACGAATATTGCTACCGCTGATGGTTTTTAGTATCTGTAAGATAAAACGTTTATCAATGTAATAAGTTTTTTTGGTATAAAATGGACCACTTTAGCGGATGAAATTTTATCATGGCTTCCGAAATGTGCAAATGTCATCATCGGTATGGATTGATGTTGTGTATCATACCAATTACACCGAGCGCAACACTGCAGTAATATTGCCCGTTTTGCGCTTTGAGTAATTATGTCTTTACCTACCAAATTACTCAACGCGCAGAACTGGCAATATTAGTGCCGGTTTTGCGCTCTGGGTATTTTTAATAACATCAACATGTGTTCCAAATTGTTATGCGATGAGAATGTGTCATTGTTAGTGTGTCCAATACTCCAAGTGAGAGTAGGGTTATTGTATCATATATGTTATTGTCTGACAAAATTGCTTACCACAAACTCCCATTGATAAGTTTTGTCCGTTGAGCGCCTTTATTAGCCAATTTGTTAGTGGTTACTACAATTGCTCACCATTCACCACGATCAGAACAAATAATTTTGGCCGGTTGTGCGCGGTGAGCAATTTTGTTAGTGCGAAAAAAAAACTCCTACTCGTCCACTCAATAAAATTTGCTGATATATCCACATTTATTGCTGCTCGCACCGTGCAAATTTTTAATGGTTAACAGAAATGCTCACAGCGCACAACGGCGATATATTGGAACCTTGTGTCTTACTAATAGTCTAAGAGACCCCTCGAGTCTGCAGATCAGTGTTGGTGAACATACAGAGCAGGGATAGTTAATATACAGCGGATTGCTACCAGCCGGATGTTCTGCTCTATAATGATTAATTCCTGCCTAAGTTTTGCACGTTGGGATAAACTGTAGCCACTAAAAAAATAGCCCAACGCACACAACGGGCAAAATTATGCCCTTAGGCTCGGGTAAAATTACGAGCACAACGGGAAAACAACGCGCACAACGGGCAAAAATTACGCGCACAACGGGCAAAACAATGCGCACAACGGGCAAAAAGGAAAGCCGGTGGTTCGCTTTTTGAGCATATAAAAGGTAGTTTATCAACAATTGTTAAACGCGCACACACCTAATAGCCTTATGCCCGGTGTGCGTGTTGAGCAAAGTTGCGACGATAGCCCCATTTGCTCAACGCGCCCCGCATGGACTAATTTTGCCCGTTGTGCGCTTTGAGCATATTTGTTGGATGCTGTAATTTTTGTTCCCACGGTCAATCATTCACACTCCTATTTTCATCATACTAAAATTGTGATTCCGCAATATGCCAACAATCAAACTTCACTTAGACACTTTACCTAATTGTGATTAAGACCGATACTTATTCATTCTGAAGACATTTTATATAAAATCTGATACCTAATCAATCTGATTCAGAAACTGCATGCAAACCTTTAGATTAACGCTGATACATATTCAAACGGTGACCATTCCAAAATGGCCAACCCATTCTAACATACTGAAGTACGTACAGATACAGATCCAAACAGATACATATCCCTTTACTCTTACAAACTGATACATTTGAGTGTCTTCACAGATGTTTGCAATGAAGTGGCGCGTGATCTGCGTGTTTCTCCCTTCAACTTCCGCGAGTTCATCGGGCGCACATATTTGTTGCGTTTATTAACGTCCTTGGATAGTTGGATATGAGTGTCGCGTCGTTGTAACCTGCAGTCAAGTATGTAGCCGTGTCAAACACAACGCCTGGAACCCCGATTCCCCTGTGGCGATGTACGACACGGGCAATGCGCTCCACATCTACGTTGCAGCTGCCGAATTTCTGTCCTGATCTGCTCAAGATGATTGTCATACCAGATGTTTGCAATGACGTGGAACTTTGTCCTTTGTAGGAGACGCCGTGAATTGGAAAGTCGGCAGACCGTTTCGCTTATTACCGTCATTGCTGTCGTCGTTGTAACATGAAGTCAGGACAAAAGACACCGATTGGAACTCCGTTACCGGAGACGATGTAAAACAACACAGGGTTGCATAAGAAGTTATGTTTGGGAGTGTAAGAGATCGGAAAGGATAGGATGGAGTGTCTGTGCGTCAAAGATGATGTATAGTGAAACGATGAAGGGTTTGATGGAGGAGATGGAGTGTATAAAGAGGAGATGGAGATGGATATGGAGTGTATAGCAAGACACACAAAACAAATACATAGCCACAATTCATAATAGGAGGGAGTAACAATCTATCATGGTACAACACCCAGCAGCTTTCCTGAAACATGTGAGACCGCATAGCCAATATCACCCCAAAAGAATATGGTATGATCATCGAACACATTTTTCATAGTGTTGTTTGGGACAAATTTTCTCAACGCAGTTGCAACACCCCCCAGCATTGTCGGGGATGCTTGATTATAAATGGACGATAGCCCTTCGTTGCATAAGTTTCCAACATGAACCATTTACCTTTACGTGAAAAGAGTACTGGATGAATGCTATCGTCCATATCTATATCAAGCATGCACGAACAGCTGAAGGACTTATTGTTTCCATACGGAGGTTGTGTGGGCAAATAAAGAAGATGATAGAAGAAAGTAGACGAAGTTTAGAGAAGATGAGTGCTCGTTGTCCGCCATTTATAGGGGAAATTGGACCAATCATAATGAAGCGTATAAAAAGTCCGTGATCCTACAGTAATGCAATGGATCTCGGGAATCAACTTTTAGAGCATCTCCAAAGGGGCTCCCTAAATTATTTTAGAATGTGGAAAAAAATAGGTTAATTACTCTCCGCGCAAAACCATGAAACCCTACGGTTTTTCGCCTTGATCACATAATAGGAAAATTACACTCAACAATACTACTCTCCACTAAGATTTTTTAGTACATTATATTCGCCGTGCACACCGGGCTAAATAATACAGAGGCGAGTAACTATCATAATTGCTCACCGCGCAGAACGTTTAGAAAACGAGAATTGCTCAATGCGCAAAACGCAGAACGCATGACAGCGAATTGTATTGATGAGAAGAAGTAGAGTTAATGTGTGGCTACATCGAAGACCCCGTCATGCTACAGAGGGGTTCTCGTGAATATACAAATGACTGCTCGTCTACAGCGGATTGATGTCAGACATATGAAGAGACTTTAATTGCGATGGGAGAGAATTGATGTAGCTGGAGCGATTTGAAAGCTCTCAGGGAGACCTTTGACCCGAAAAATGACACAAATGTCCTCAAAAGCAAGAGCAACTGTGACCCAGTGGAGAACTTTGTGGCAGTTCACCCTTACTGCGACAAAATTGGTTGTGTGGTGAGCAATTCTGAGGTTTGAGTGGTTTTGTGAGTTGAGCAATTCTGATTTTTGAGAGGTTGTGTGCGGTGAGAATTTCTGAGTTTGAGTGGTTCTGTGCGATGAGCAATTTTGAGTTTTGAGTGGATTTATGCGCTGAGCAATTCTGAGTTTTGCGTGGGTTTTGTGCGGTGAGCTTATTCTGAGTTTGAGTGGTTGTGTGCGGTGAGTAATTCTGAGGTATGAGTGGTTTTGTAGCTGCTTACTTAATTGCTCAACGCTGAGACATAATTGATCAAAGCAAAGAAAGAAAAGCCAACGTATTCGATCTCTCCTCACAATCCCAGGGTGTTAGGGACGATTTGCCTCTAGACACTCCTCCCCTCTCAAAAGAAACCTCCCGTTGGCCCGATCGTTGGATAGGCCCTCCTTTGATACCGGACCTCTCCTTCCCGACGAATTCTTCCTCTTACAGGCGGATCGCCAACGAGTTATTACTCTTACACATGGAGCGGCCCACCTTCGACTCCCCGACTTCCCTTGTAGAACTTACACCAGGGGACTTAGGGCGGACCGCTCCTCCCCTCCAACGCCTACTCCGTGATGACCTCCACCTCCGGGAGAGGCGTCGCCGAAACCTCCCGTTGGTCCGATCGTTGGATAGGCCCTCCTTTGATACCGGACCTCTCCTTCCCGACGAATTCTTCCTTTCTCAGGCGGATCGCCGACGAGTTATTCGTCTTACACATGGAGCGGCCAGCCTTCCACTCCCCGACTTCCCTTGGAGAACTAACGCCAGGGGACTTAGGGCGGACCGCTCCTCCCCTCCAGCGCCTACTCTGTGACTTCCTCCACCTCCGGTGGAGGCGTCGCCGCCCGCGGGGTGTCGGTCCAAATCACCGGTGAAGGCATCGCCATGCCAATCACCCCACTGGGCACCACCGTTCACAGACAACGGGTCCCTCCGCCATCCAACGGTCTGCCTTCCACTCATCGACCTCCTGTCGCACATCCTGAAGTGGAACGAAACCCCAGCCCGCCATCCAACGGCATGCCTTCCACTCCTTGACGCCCCGTCACACATCCTGGTGCAGGTTATAGTAAATTGGAACGAAACCCCCGACCGCCATCCAAAGGCCTGCCTTCCACTCCTCGACCTCCCGTCGCACATCCTGATGCAGTTTACAGTAAAGTGGAACGGCCCCCAGCCCGCCATCCAACGGCCTGCCTTCAACCACTGGCGTCTTTAACGACGTATTGTAAAGAACGCGAAAATGTCCCTCCAAGCAAGTTGTTAAATTCCGTCTATGATAAAATTAACTTGTTTACATGCAAACTTTTAGATTATCTCTGATACATAAACAATCTGAAGACATTTTAGATTAAATCGGCTACATATTCAATCGACTTCGTAAACTGATTGAAATTTTTTAGATTATATCTCATACATATTCCAATTGATGACATTTTCAAAATGACCCCGTCGTTCAACTATATGGATGTACATACTGATACAGAACAAAACATATTCATTACCCCATGCTCTTTACATACTGATACATATGATTGTCTTCGTAAGATGTTTGCAATGAAGGGGCTTTTTACCGGATCTATTGTCGGCGTGATCTGCGTGCTTCACCCTACAACGACGCCTGCAATGACGACACTCCTATCCTGCCTACGGTTGCCGAAAGTCGGCAACGACGTTAACTAACGCAACGAAGCGACCATCTTCGTTGAGTTTATGGACGTGTTTGCCAACTATCTGCCACCGTAGCCCTTATAGGAGTGTCGTCATTGCAGGCGTCCTTGTACCCGGCTGTCAAGTATGACGACGGTTCGAAGACATCGAAAAGAACTCCGATTCCCAAGAGGCGGTGAACACCGACACATGGTTCGTTATAAATAGAATGAGATTTTCATTTTCGAGATCGGAAAGGACAGTAGGAGGAGGTGTTTGTGTGTCTTAGACGATCTATAGTACAAATATGAAGGGGATGGAGGAGAAGATAGTGTAAAAGAGGAGATGGCCGTTCCACGTGAATGCGTGAAAAAAGTACTGGTTGAATTCTATCGTCCATTTTTATCTCAAGCATCAGGCCCGAACAGTAGAAAACCATCTCATCTTTACACCCCATATCCATCTCCATCTCGTCAATTTCTACCTCATGCATCATGCTCGAACATAAGAAGACCTTATTGTTTCCAGACGGAGGTTGTGTGGGCAAAAAGAAGATGATGATATAAGAAATTAGAGGAAGTTGTGAGAAGATGAGGGCTCCTTGTCCGCCAATTTATAGGGGAATTGGACCAATCAAAATGAAACTAAACGGTTTTTCACCTTGATCAACAATGATGCCAATTGGAAAATTACTCCCAACAATACTAATCTCCACTAATCCTTTTTAAAACATTTTATTCGACGTGCACACCGTGCTAAATAATACAGGAGCGAGTAACAAACTAACAATCAGAATTGCTCACCGCGCAAAACGCATGGAAAAATGGAATTGCTCAAGGCGCACAACGCACAACGCATGGCAACGATTTGTATTGGTTTATGAGAATGCGACCGAAGTAGAGTTAATGTGTGGCTCCATCGAAGACCCCGTCATGCTACAGGAGGGGTTCTCGTGAATATACAAAAGACTGCACGTCAATCTACAGCTGATTGATACCAGACATGTGCAGTTCTCAAGAATGTTTGACCGGCCGGTGGGATGTGAGCTGGAAAAATTAATAGCCGCTGTGCGCGATTAACATAATTGCACAAAGCTAGGAACAAAAAAATTTATGGCCGTTATGCGCGATGAGCAAATTTTTAATGGTTTAAATAATTGCTCATAGCGAACAACAAGAAACGACAGGTGTAGACGCTTTGAGTCGTTGTGCGCTTCAACATGTGTTCGCTTTGAGCATCTAAGGTATTTTATAGACAATGGTTTAACGCGCACAACCAATCTTAAGACATATTCAATCGAATTCAACTATATTGATGTACCTACTGATACAGACCCAATCTGATTCATTAGCCTATGCTCTTACAAACTGATACATATGATTAAGCCTGGATGGCGGCCCTTGGTCACATAGGTTGGCGGTGGATGGCTACTGTCCCTCTAAGGCACAAGCACTCCTTCCTGTTGTTTTCGATCGCTTGTCTCGCATCCAAATTGAAGAATAAAATGAAGAAGAATCTCGTCGGAATACGAAAAAAGGTGAAATTCATTTTAGCATCGATCCAGAGGTTCTCGAATGCTTCATTGGATGCGAGCCCTTGCGGTGTACATCGACCACGTTTACAGTTACCGTGCTCAGCGTATTTGTCATGCAATCCGAAGGCATCTGCTGATCCCAGTATTCTAGCGCTGAAGCTTCCGGGTCTGGAAAATCAAACATTTCATCCTGGTAACAAAACAGAATGCTTAATGCCATCATACATACATACGTAGTTTTGAATTATTCAGAGGAAATAATTAGAAAATTTGTACTTACTCCAATGACTAGATCCTCCAGGTTCGGGCAGCTATTCAGCAAGCATGACAGGATTAAAAACGTCGTTGTTGTGCAGGGTATCCATCTGAGGGTGAGTTCTTTCATCTTCGGCAAGAGACACCACAGAGTAATGGGCATGATATAGATATCTGATATGGACGATAGCATTCATTTAGCTGTTCGTCCATTTATAATCAGGCATGCCCGAAAAAGGGTTTCCAGATGTGAGGATTTCGCCTTCCACGAACAGCTGAAGGACTTACTGTTTCAATAGGAAGGT
>CM061142.1:753314360-753345362 GCA_030789695.1 Scilla litardierei | reverse complement strand
TGCCCATCCGAACGGCTGCTTTACCCCAGCCGTCTGATGAGATCGTTTTAGTCAGTTCCACTTCCATATGTAATCCAGCGGCTGAGATTAAAATAACCAATCGTTATTTATATATGGAGTCAGTAGACCAGGGGTTTCGCGGAAAATTTCATTCCTCTTTCCTTTGGTCTGTCATTCCGTTTTCTTCTTCATCTCAACACTCTCGTATTTCCTACTCAGGTTTCTTCATGCCGCCAAAACGATCTCGTGAGTCGACTTTTTCTGACCCTTGGGGAGTTAGTGATGATGATTCACCGTCACCTGAACGCGATGATCCCCTTCCCTCATCGTTCCCGGCCAATAGACCCATTCTGCATGATTCGCTTTCGCTTGGTCCAACTCAAGGTGAACACAATGTGCTGTTGCCTCCTCCTAGGTTTCCTCATTTACATGCAGGTTCATCAGTTCCATCTCCGGCTGAAAAAGCCCCACTCGAGGACAACAGTAACGGCCTCCTCTCTATGGTTGGGATGTCTCGCCATCAGGACTCTGTTCTGCACAACCTCCGTAGCAAACTCGAGGAGCTTACTACGTCTGTCTCTGTACTTACAGATGAACAACGTCAGCTTAAGGATATACTCATAGGCAATGTAAGCCCCGCATCTGCTGCTTCATCATCCTCCCATCAGCCGGTGAACTTTACTCGTAGATTAGGAGAAATTGAAACACATCTCTCCAACACCAATCTGGCGATCTCACTTCTGCGTAGCGACTTCGACACTATGATGCTCATAATGTCGAACATACAAGAGAAGATGGAGACTCTGGTGCCCTCTCCTAGAGACATCTGTACTGTTGCCCCACCATCACCACCTCCGCCTCCGCCTCCGCCTCCGCCTCCGCCTCCAGGTTTTTGAGGTGGCCGGGCCTTTGGCGCACAAGCCTTTCTCTTGTCTTATATTGTATTTTTGATCATCGACGGAGAAGAGTGTTTGTGGGTAGATATTCTTTGGTGTTTTATGTCATTATGTACGAAATGTAGTTTCAAATTTGTTGTGGTATGTATAGTGTAACGTATAAATGTTGTAGTATGATAGAATTCAGACCTTAATGCACTGTCATTTAATTTGATACAATTGCATGACATTACGAAATTGATATATGTGATATATACATCGATGCTTACTTGAATCAATGTCCGAAATTGAAATTACCTATGTAAAAACTTTTTACCGTTATATGATTTACCCAGCGAGCACAACGGGCATAAATTGTGACCGTCCTTATATACGTTGTGATAAAACATTTACGTTTGCACACAATTACTCAGCGCGCACAACGGTCACATAATGTGTTTGACCGATGTGCGGGCTGTGAGCATACCCGTATCTGATTATCCACAATTACTCAGTTCACACAACTGCACGTAATTGTGACCTTTTTGCGCGCGGAGCCAAACTATTCTATATTACAAGTGAGAAAAGCTTTTGAATTTGTCCTATGTGGCAGTGTCATGTCAAGTTTTGGGGGGAAATATCTTGGATTGAGAAAATATGTTGGGAATACACAAAAGCATTGTAGAGAAATTAGTTGGGAGAATACAAAAGCTTTTCTTTTTTGAAATTGGTAGCATTAGCACTTAAGTCTTAATATATCCACATTGAAGCAAATAGATGGGTGTAGATACATACTCCTTCCCCTTTTGTATTGAGAGTTGCTATCTGCACCCCTAGGAATAGGGGTGCATACTGTGTTTTGTGCCCAAATTAACTTAAAATAGGAAAGAATAGGTTGAGGGGGGAGAGAGAGTCTATTGATTTTCTAATTTTGGGATAAATTAATTAATGCACCCCTACACATAGGGGTGCGGACAACCCTTCTCTTTGTATTTAGGTCCTGTCCTTTTGGCATCCGTATTTACGACACGCACACCCTACGCTGACGACACGCACACCCACACTTTCCTCTCCTTCCCCGTTTCGCGTGTTAACCGCTATCGTGTTCATGGGGAATTATTTTTGCTCCGTGCACAATTTGCACGGGAAATTTCTAGTATACATATAAGTGAAAAGACAACACATATCGTACTGTTTACAGAATAAGACACCATTTATCTTTGTGAATGATACTCATCTGTCACGCTGTTGGATTTGATGGTGTCCCATTTTGTAACGTCCCATTATGAGTAATATTGTACAAACATAAATAATTTGCTCATCTTGCACAACAGCCATTATTTTCCCCGTTGTGCGCATTGAGCAATTTTGTTATTGACCTTCAAGTTTGCTCAACGCGCACCGTAAAGGCCAAACCTTCTTGGGAACATCATCTGGCTGAAACAATATGTTGTAGATTCACTCGTCTTTATGTCCAATACAATATCACGCACAGTGACTCTGCTGTAGTCTATCGTCCTCATCAATGGACCAGTCCAATTCGTCTATAAATAGCCTCTCTTCCCACTAGACCTTGTCAACCACTGCACTTCTTAATGATAGTATTCTAACTGATTCTATCTGTTTCTACTTCATACACTATTTTTTCTTCACAATGCTAAATATTTCCCATTGTTCATCACTGCTTCGTCTTCAACACACAAAGATGAACAATATACTACCGGTAATTGACGTATACTGGAAGATGTTATTTGCTCCTTCATATGTTCTACTACAGCAGCGGATTCTTCCGAGAAGAAGCAACCGTGATATATTTTTATATCAGTGCCTAAACGTAAAGTTGCATGTCTTTATACCCTATTTTTTACTTAAATATGCTTTTTATCGTTCATAATTGATGCTTCTTCAACGCATACAGTGGCATGCGCTGAAGAATCCAGATCAGCCAACTTCGTTAAAGGAGTGGCTACTTATACCGTTATGGACGATCTGGATGCTAGTGATGATGGTGCGTGCTATTGGAGCTGATCATAAATGCCATCTTGCTTGAGCTGTTCAGCATGACTCTATCACTGTGAACAGTTTTGCGTAGTGGGATTCAATGTACCATTAGGATATTCCCGTGATTGAATTTCATACCAGTTCCAAACTGTGAAGTTGCAAAATGTTTAGCTGTAGTTTCAACTTTGTTGTGTAATGTACAGAATAATGCATAAATGTTGTAGTATTTTGGAATTCAGACCCTAATACAATGTCATTTTATTTGATACAATTGTAGGACAATACAAAAATGATATAGGTGATATATATGTCCGACGTTGATATTACTGAGCAAAATTGTTTACCGAACTATAAATAACATTTATGCATTATGTACATTATAATGCATAATGCTGTAGTTTGTTAGAATTCAGACCTTAATACTATGTCATTTAATTTGATACAATTACAGGACAATACAAAATTGATATAAGGTGATATATACATTGATGCTTACTTGAATCAATGTCCGACATAGATATTCTGATCAAACACTGTTCACCGAACTATAAATTCCCCAGGGCGCACAACAGGCTCATGTTATATGTTGTGATAAACTATTTACGTGTGCACACAGTTACTAGCATGCACAACGTTCGTATCGATTTGTTTGACCGCTGTGCGCGATGAGCAAAACAGTATCTTGTTATCAACCATTACTCAAATCACATAACTGGATGTAGATGTGACCTTTTTGCTCGCAGAGCCAAACTGTATGCAATTAAACACAATAGACCATCGCACACAACAGTCAGATGCCATGACCGTTGTGCGTGCTGAGCAAAACTGTATTACATGCTCCATTACCCACAGTTAATCATCACGTCATATGGGCAACATAAGGTAAGGTTGCGAGCACTGATCAAATTACACCCACCTGGGCGCGTTGAGCAAAACGGTCGTAACGAATAATTGCTCTGCGCGCAAAACGTTCAATAAAAAATCCCAAAATATAAAAGAAACACAAAATCGGGCGAGAATTAAATAATGTTCAGTCTGACATTATTTAAAAAATCAAAATTTAAGCAAATTTGATGCGCAGTAGTTGATTGATGGGTGTAAAGACATTTAAGTGATAAGACAACACATATCCTACTGTTTACATAATAGGACATCAAAAATAGCTACATTTCTTTGATTTGTTTAAAAAAATACATTTTGGATATATAATACAGCACGCACAACGGATCAAAATACACCCAGCTGTGCGCATTGAGCAAAGTGGACGTTACGAATAATTACTCTGCGCCCACAACGTTCAATACAAAATCCCCATAATTAATAACTTCAGCGCGCACAACGTTCAATATAAAATCCCAATAATAAAGAAGAAAACAAAATTGGGGGAGAATTAATTAATGTTCAGAGTCACTTCAGACTGACAGGCCAGTTAAAAAAAATTACCATTGAAGTAATTCTGATGCGCAACAGTTGATTGATGGTGTAAAGACATTTAAGTGATAAGACAACACATATCAGACCGTTTACAGAATAAGACAGCAAAAATATCTACATTTCTTTGATTTGTTAAAGTTTGATTCTTAGTGCGGGGTATATAAAGAGGTATACATTTATAAAATATAATACAGCGCGCACAACGGATCAAAATACACCCAGCTGTACGCGTTGAGCAAAACGGTCGTAACGAATAATTCCTCTGCGCGCACAACGGTCAATACATTTAATTCCCATAATTCCCATAATTTATTACATCAGCGTGCACAACGTTCAATACATTTAATTGATAAGACAACACATATCCGACTGTTTGCAGAATAAGACAGCAAAAAGATATACATTTCTTTGATTTGTTTAAATTTGTCCCTTAGTGCGAGGTATATAAAAAGGTATACATTTAGAATATATAATACAGCGGGCACAACGGAACAAAATATACACAGCTGTCCGCGTTCAGCATAATGGTCGTAATGAATACTTACTCTGCGCGCACAACATTCATTACAAAATCCCCATAATTAATAACTTCAGCGCGCACAACGTTCAATAAAAAATCCCAATAATAAAGAAAAAACACAAAATTTTTGTAGATTAATTACTGTTCATACTGACATACAAGAAAAAAAAATCAAAATTGATGCAAATATAATGGCAGCAGTTGATTGATGGGTGTAAGGAAATTTAAGTGATTTGACAACACATATCTGATAGTTTACAGAATAAGACTGCAAAAATATTCACATTTCTTTGATTTGTTAAAATTTGAGTTTTAGTCTGCACCGTGCGGGGTTTTTAAATTGTATACATTTTGGACATATAATACAGCGCGCACAACGGATCAAAATACACCCAGCTGTGCGCGTTGAGAAAAACGGTCGTAACGAATAATTACCATGCGCGCACAACTTTCAATACTAAATTCTCATAATTAATATCTTCAGCGCGCACAACGTTGACTAAAAAATCCCAATAATAAATAAAACACAAAATTGGGTGGAGAATTAATTAATGTTCAGACTGACATGCCAGATAAAAAAATCAAAATTGATGCAAATATAATGCGGAGCAGTTGATTGATGGGTATATAGACATTTATGTGATAAGACAACACATATCCGACAGTTTACAGAATAAGATAGCAAAAATATTCACATTTCTTTGATTTGTTTAAATTTGCGTCTTAGTGCGGATTGTGCGGGGTATTTAAAAAGGTATACAGTTTGCATATATAATACAGCGCGCACATCGGATCAAAATACACCCAGCTGTGCGCGTTGAGCAAAACAGTCGTAACGAATAATTACTCTGCGCGCACAACGTTCTATACAAAATTCCCATAATTAATTACCTCGGCGCGCACAACGTTCAATAAAAAATCCCAATAATAAAGAAAACACAAAATTGGGGGAGAATTAAATAATATTCAGACTGATGGGTGTACAGACATTTATTACTGTGATAAGAAACACATATCTTACTGTTTCCAGAATAAGACAACTTATATCTATGTGTTGATACTCATGGGTCACGCTGTTTGATTTGAGGTGTTCACATCGCTATAAATGGATTTATGAGTAATATTGTATAAACATAAATAATTTGCCCAACTCGCACAACTGCCATATTTTTACCCGTTTTGCGCTTTGAGCAATTTTCTTAGAGGCAATCAATTTTGTTAGCGTCAATTTCTGTAGCCCACAGTAACCCAACTGTAGTCTCAGCCTCATCCATGCGGACCATACCCAGTCCAATTCGTCTATATAAAGTGATTCACTTCCCTCTAGACATCGTCAACCACTACTCCTCTCGATGATAGTGTTCTATATGGTTATACCTATACACTATATTTTCTTTTACATGCTAAATTTTTGTTCTTACTACTGAATGCTTCGTCTACGACACACAAAGATGGCCAGCCAATAAACTTGCGGTAATTGCCATGATGCTGAAATTGAATTCGTCACATTTATATGGGCATCAAAGATGGAGTCTGCTACTTCAGATATCATCAACGATGGTGTTGGCTCCTTCAGAAGAAGCACACGATGTTTTCGAATGCTTCACATTGCCATCAGCCTGAAGGTGCCACCAAGGTATCGGCTCTCAAACTGCGCAATCTTCTCTGAAACTGTGCATCCTCATTTGTATCCATGCTCAGAAGAATTTCTTACGAGTGCCATTATTGCATTTCATACCAGTGCAAAAATGTGAAGAATCTCTATTAGAGCTGCTCATAACTGCAATATCCACAGGAGACACGGTCACGGCATGAGAACTTGTCGTATGAGCAAAACTGTATTCCATTGCTCAAAGTTAATCAGCCCGCCCTGCGTCCAAAAGTAGTGACCTTTGTGTCCACTAAGCAAAAATATTACCTATACTGTGATTTGTCACAGTTACTGTCTTCTGATATGATGCTGTATGTTTTTTTTGGAAAAACTTGGACATGCACCGCAAGAGTATCGGTGTATTTAGATTTTTCTCTTTTGCTAATCGCAACCAGATGTTTTTTTTGCCGTTGTGCGCGTTGAGTATAAAAAGGTCTACCTTCAAGCAATTTTTCTCTTCGCGCACCACCGCAGTCGGATACTAGTTGGAACAACGTCTGGCTGGTATCCATCTGCCATATATTCACGAGCACGAACTGTTACTCTACGGTGTTTCCATCCTCGTACTTGGTCAGTCCAACTCGTCTGTATATGGTTTCCATACCCACCAGACCACATCAACCACTACCCCAGGTGATTCTAGTTCCTTTATCTGATTCTCTTTGATTCTTCTTATACAATGTTTTTTCTTCATATTTGTAATTTTGTTGTTGTTCATGAGTGCGTCATCTACAGCACACAAAGATGGCCAATATACTAGCGGCAAGTGCCGTGATGCAGAAATTGAATACATGACCTTTATATGGCGGCGAAGATGTTCTTTTGCTCCTCTTCGCATGATCTGTTCTTCTTCATTGCAAACCTCAAATGAAGGCAAAGATGTTCTTGCAATCATTACAGCTTCATTCTCGTCCATGCCAACTTACAAAAATTCTTTGACCCTTCGTAAGTTCCGTTCAGAATCATTGCATACATAACTGCTTGATGATAACAATTGTTCTATCTTATATCTATCTAAGTCTAATTATATTTAATTTTTTATTCTATCTTTTCCTAGGGGAGTTTGTACTTGCTGGTATCCCTCCTGCTCCCAAGGGTGTTCGAAGTGTCATGGTTTGCCTTGAGATAGATGCCGACGGTATCTTGAATGCCTCTGCAGAGGAAAGTATGTGTAAAGAAAAATAAGATCACTATCACTAACGATAAGTGCCACGTAGACCCAGGAGGAGATTGAAAGGATGTTCCTTGAGTCAAAGAAGTATAAAGCAGAAGATGCAGCGAACAAGAGAACGGTGGAGATGGAGTGTTATGTTCATTGGAATGCATAAATGTTGTAGTATGTTGGAATTCAGACCTCAATATAATGTCATTTAATGTGATACATTTGCAGCCCATTACACGGACCTTAATACAATGTCATTTAATGTGATACATTTGCAGCTCATTACAAACTTGTGATTGGTGATATATACATTGATGCTTGCTTAAATCAAATTCCAACAATGAAATTTAATGGGAAAAATTAGTGAAAGTAATATACTAAGATTTACACAGCGCGCACAACTGGCAAACGGCGTGAACGTTGTGCGCGTTTAGAAATTTTGATCGAGGCCAACGATTATGCTCACATCGCTCAGCACGTCAGTGGATCTTTATTTGGGAACAGCATCTGTGTAATACATACAATAAATACCCGAGGTACAAGATTATTCTGTATATTCACGAGAAATCGTCTGTTGCCCTTTATTTAGTAGAAGTGCTACTTTTGTTTATACCAGCTTCCATTTACCCCTGGACACTAATTAATCATCCCACATAATTGCTCAGCGTGCACAACTTGCAACAGAAATGAAAGTTGTTCGCGCTAAGCAACGCTTTCTACAATTACCGAGTTTTGCTCGTCGCGCACAACGGTGTTATTTATCAATCCGTTGTGCACTCGGAGCTAAACTGTATACAATTACACAGTACACACAATTACTCATCGCGATCATATACGGAAGGTCATTCTCCCGCCAGTCTTGTCCTCGGTGACGGGGCCGTGTCGGCCGTCCAACAGGGTTCCCGGGTGTCGACCTGGAATCAGGGGGAGGAAGTAAACGCTCTCACTCGGTGTCTGTTGCAAAAATTCCCTTCATTAAATTCTGAAAAAATTACATATGACTCGCTCGCGAGCAGCAGTCTTACAAAAGTAACGATTCCCAAAATTTAGGAAGACGACGCATCGTCGGCTGTAAAGAGGTCCTTTATCGCTCTCGCCACCCTTTCCATCTTGGCGGTGACCCGAGATTTGAAAGCGTCGACCTCTTGCTCCTTCTCGAGAAGCTTGTCCTGAAGGTCAGCAACCTCCTTCCTCGATGCCTCAAGATCAGCTCGGAGTTGAGAACGCTCTCTACCCCACTGATCTTCCAACTGCTTCTTGGCGCTTGACAAGGCGGCGAGGCTGGATTTCGCCTCCGAGGCCGCCCAATCCGACTTGCCCTTGGCGGCCATTATCTTCCCCAAATCTTCCTCCAGCTTCTTCACCTGAGCTCTGAGCTCAGAAGCCTCGTTCTCGGCATCCGCCACCCGGTGCTGCCCCTCGATCAGTTCGCGGGCCCTACGGCGCAGACCTGCCCTGAAAATGGTCACCTGCAGATGGTGACAATCAGCAAAACCAGAAGGGGAAGCAAAATTCGGAATGCACATTGGCAACGAACCTGAAGGCCACTACGAACGAAGCAGTTGGCCATCGTCTCAAGGTCGACCCCATTCAGGAAATCGACATCCCTTGGCAGAGTGATATTCTCTGCCAGACGAGCCCCCGTCCCAAAGTCCAGGAGGGCCGACTCGTCCGTCCCCACGATGTACGGTGGCCGATAGGTCTCCCCGTGAATCTCCCCATGATGGCCAGACCCAATGCGGTTCGACTGCAGAAGGTGGCCGAACTCTGGAGGTATGGGGCCGACGGAAGGGACCGGAGGATCAATGTCCTCGTATGGCCACCCGTCGTGTGGCGTGCTGGAGGACGATGCGCCCCCAACTTGAGGATCAGAAGGAGCCGCCTTCAAAGACCGCACAGCTTGACTTGAGGAGCATCCAGCCTCCCCCAACTCTAGCATGAGGTTCCCCGATTCCTCCCATTCCTCCCATTCCTCCCATTCCTCCTCTTCCTCCTCTGCCCTCTTCCTCTTACGGCCTTCTTCATTGGCCCGCTCCATCGTTGAAGTAACCGCTCTGTATGCTCCTCCCGCCATTTTTGTTTCTGGAAGAAATAATAAGATGATGAGATTTCCTCGGAGCGCTAAAGCCATTGGCCTCACCTCCAATTTCTTTTATTACGCGAACGAATGGACAAGATGATCGACACGTGTCAGAATTTTGGCAAAAACAACGGTTGAGATAGGCGAAAGGTTTTGGCGGCCTTAATCCAAATTCGATGCTTCGAATGCCGTGCCCTATTAAAGGAAATTACCTATCAGTCAGCCTCGATCCGCGTTTATAATCGAGAACGAATCACGGGGGCCAATGTTGAACCCGTGTACGGTGCCGAAAATGCATGGGGTTATTGCTCATCGCACAAAACAACTCAAACCCTATAATTGCTCTCCGCACACGCCCACTCAAAACTCACAATTGCACACAGCACACAACCATTTTTTTTCCCATCCACGTTTACATGTGAAAGGGTAAATTTATTATTCGTATCACCGTTGCATAATTGTTAAGAAATTCCATGTCACAACTAGTCCTTACATAAAGTTTGGAAATGGTGCATGTCAGCAGGCAGAGTGTATGTCATGGCATATACATCTACTGTAGTAAAGGCAGTAACAACTATACTTATGAACATGTGAAAGCGTGCACGTGCAACAGGCAAGGTGTACAACAATGGATCGACACATGCAACAGGCAGAGTGTAATGCAAGACTGAGGTGCATTCAATCATTGAGATACAAAAACAATCAATTCAAAGTGTCAAATAATACATCTTATGCATGTAGTCCTCATCTAAGGGTGTTAGTGTTACGATTTGATGTATGATGAGAGACTTGTACTTTTGCCCTTCTTTTTTCGAGTGAGTTGTGAATATGAAGATGTTGGTGTATGTATAAGATGTATCAATGTATCATTAAAATGGAATATTGCGTTATTTTCTCAGTCTTTTTATCTGTGATGGAGTTTTACTTGTACTTCCCTGCAAGTGTGAACTACCTGCAGTGTTCTTTCTGCTCTCTTCTTTTATTTCTTTCTACGTAAAAACACTCGTCTTTTTGGGAATACATGATAAGGGTTCGTACTTATCGGATATCCCGGGGACCGGGTCGCATTGAATGAAGGCCATTCGAACGAATTCTCCTGCCCATGGGGAGTGGTATTCGAAGTGCCGCCTCTGTGAGACTTTGACACGTGTCCCTTACTGACGGCTTGGATTCGAAGCGACCTTCAGTATAAAGCCTTTCTCCTTTTAAATTCTGCTTTACCCGTTGCTCGTTACCCTGATTTTCATCTTTTTTGCTCAGATGGTGGGTCGGGATTACAGTGAAGACGTTCCTAACGTTCCTCACCATCCACCCTTGGGCACGGCCGAACCTTCGCCCTTCGTGGCGAATCAGATTGATTCGCCCTCCGGTCTTGACCTCGGAGAGGGGGACGTGGCGGCCGTCGAGCAGGGTTCCCGTGTGTTAACCGGGAATGAGGAGAAGAAGAGACGCTCTCACTCGTGGTCTGAAGGTCCCGAGAGGAAGAAGAAGAGGAGTGAGAGTAGTCCAGCTGTCCTTCCGAGTGACCGCTCCTTCAGGGAGAAACTGGCAGACTCTCTGGTATGTCATATCCAGCATGTCGGACCCTTTTTTCTTCAACGACTGTTTTGTTGATGGCGACATTCATCCCTGCGGTCTTGCAGGTTTACCCGGTTGCTGTAGATGGTCTTGAGGCGGCCTTGGCGCAGGAGCGCCTGAGGGCTGAGGCGGCTGAGCAAGCAGCCAAGGAGGCCCACCAGTTCAAACTGAGAGTTGCAGAGCTCACCTCGGAGGTGGGATGTTTGATGGAGGCTCTGGCTGTCGCCAAGAGTTCGGCCAAGTATGCTGAGGATGCACTGTCCCTCGCCCGGGAGGAGCATAGAAAGGCGAAAGGCGCTCTTTGGGCCGATATAGGTGACCTGCGGGAAGTGGCCCCATGGTCGGATCGTAGCTGAGGTCCAGAGGGACTATGGGGATGTCCTGGCTCCGAAGATCGTGGAGTCTATCCGTGAGGGATTCCGGGAGTTCTCGGCCATTTTTGCTGCTCAGATCGAGAGGTCCTTCCGGGATGGTTTGGCAGCGTTCGAGGCGCGGGGCCGAAGAATGCTTCCCCGACCTCTGGTTGTCCCTGGTCACCCTACTGGTTCGGGAGAAGACGAATCGCCTTGGGACGCCTCTTCTCGAGCTCCTGCATCATAGGTGGATCGAACCCTTTTTTGTTTCTCCTTTTTGTTCGTTGTACTTGGAGTTATTTTTGATCAATGGAAACAATTTCTAGAATGATTTCTTGACAATTGGTGTGACCTGCTGTAACAGATAAATTATAAGATATGAGATCGACAGCAGCATATAGATTTCTCGAATGATAGGCATCATCCTCATACTCTCATAATTAAAACTTTGGGTATTAAGTTTTAGTTTGTACCCGCAGACCTAGGAATTCAAAGCCACACTAGCTGCATTTTGAACTAAAATACCAGATAAATCATTTTTCATAGATACAGCTTTCAAGAGATTCAGTTTTCAGCACATTTAATGATGGGCTTCATTACATAAATGCTTTTCATACCACTGCCACTTTTTCTTTGGTGATGAGCTTGATGACTGAGCCCACAGGCATGGCCAAAAGGCTGAAGAGGAAATTGACAAACTCTTTGCCCGCTTCCGTGAACAACACTCTCTTCATCCCCTTGTCTATGAAAAGCTTCAACCTCGTTTGGGTGGCCATCTTCACTGCTGCAGCAAACCGGTGATGGTTTGTTTAAGCTATGGTCTCTGGTTGTTTGGGAAGGGTTAGCTTGATATGGTCAGATGTAACGACCACTTTTCGTTGTACTTTGTTGGTGCACGTGCTTTTGACCGTGCACGTGTTTGTTTCAGACTTCATTTGATTGGAACCCTTTTGTGTGATATGCCGTTGTGAACGTCTCTGAGAGTATTAAATAGTGGCACTATCTTGGAACGACACTTCTTGAGTCGTTTTTTTCCACAATTTAAACTTACTCGATGAGACGTGACGATTCTCACTCTTGACGGGAGACGTTTCTATTTTTAGTCTCGTCGTCCGACGTCGAAATTGAGATCCGTCTTCTTAGTTAGCTCACATTCTTCATCACGATCACCAAGATATTTATTTTATAATTTTTGGAGTTTATTTGGCCACTTTTATATTTTTAACAAGTTTTATATTATTTTTAATAATTAATTTATAAATTATTTTCGGCCAAATAAAATTTATTTGAGTTTTGAACGTTTTAAAGAATTTTTGAGCCAATTTCCAACTCATTTGGACCAAGTCAAATCCTAGGGTGAGTTGGAGAAGTTGAATTTCAAATTTTAAATTATTTTAAACTTCTAATACTATTAGATTTAGCCCTAGACCAAGTCAACCCATCTATACTATATAAACAACCCCTAGGAAGACCTATTTTTGCAAGAAATTAGCCCTAGCCTCTTCCAAAACTCAAATTGGACGTTGCGACGATTCGTCGCAACGTTGCGACGTTCAGCCACCGATCTGACCGAGAAAACCAACCGCATCCGCCCGCTCCGACCGAAGCCCAACCCCGCATCCGCTCCGCTCCGCACGCTGCAGCAGCAGCCCGCTCCGTTCCCTCGGTCTGACCGACTGCTTGGCTCGCATCCGCTTTGCATCCCCGCTCCACACAGCGCTCCGCACCGACCCGCCTTGTCGCCCCGCTCCGCACAGCGCCTGACCGATTGCCCCGCCCGCAGCGACCGATGGTTGCAACGCTGCAACGTTGCAACGTCACAGCCTCGCATCCCAAGCGCACGACCGACGCTCCCGACCGGTCTGACCGAAGGATCTCCCCGCACCCGCTGCTGCGACCGACCCAAATCGCTGCACAGCCCCGTTTCCCCGCAGCGACCGATAGGATCTCCCGCATTGGCTGGGTACGACCGAGAGCCACTCGTCGCATCCCCGCATCCGTCGCACCACTTGCCTCCGTGGGCCCCCCAAGTTCTCCAGAGGTATTGTGGGTCCCCCAAAGGTCCCTAGGACTACTGTGGGCCCCACCTAGGTGCGTTCTCTTTGACGACTTGCCGCGTACGACGTCGTCGCACGTCGTAGCCCGTCGTCGCACGTGCTAGCTTTGGAATCTGGAATCGTCGCCCGGGTTGATTGCTCTGAAATTTCCAGCAAGGAATCTAATTGGAATCTGGACTTGGAGCGCGATCTTTTATTCCAACCCCCGGCGTCGCTACCCGACGCCGGTGTAGCTTTCGCGTCGTGTTAAGGCAACGTTTTGCACCCCTAGGACCCCCAACCCAATTGCTTGTTAACCAAGACTAAAAATCAGTATTTTTAAAGTATTTTAAATGTTTTAGCAATCACTAATCAAGATTAATAAAACGGATGTAGGCCGGTGGACTTGTGCACGTAGGAATCGTGACTTTGGACTCGTTGGACGGTGTTTTCTTGACGTGATAGTTGCAGGCAAGTGAAACTTGGATGTCGGTGCTTGCACCATTACTTTGTTTCTGTACTTTGTACTTTTGTTGGCCATGCTGGGCCTCTTTTAGACTCTCTTTCTTTTAGCCTGGTGGCTTTTCTGCGATGTTGGAATTTATTATTATGGATATTCTGATATGTTTCTTTTGTCTCTTTCGTTATTATTATCTTTGTTTCGTTTCGCGTTGCAAGGACCTGCAGTTTAAATTTGATTGACGCTTATCGGACTTGCAGCTTTGTAGCTTCAAGTCTGAGCAGACCTTCTCACGCTTCGCCTCCACGTTTTTGGGAAGCGGGGCGTGACAGGTTTTGTTGGTGGCCCATGCAGGTCCAATCTTGCAAATGCGAATTAACGGAACAACGATAGTAACGGAATGTCCATTAAATAAATTACAACATCTAAATCATTAAGCTATTGAGTCTAAATTTTTGTTCGTTCTCTATGTCGCTAGATGGCGAGAAGACGACAGACTCGAGTTGGTGGCGGACCTACTCTGAAGACTTGCTATTTCTGTGGCAAGACCGGGCACATCAAGGAGCAGTGCAGAAGATTTCTAGGCCGGTGTTTGATTTGTGGTGCTGCTACTCATTCAGAGAAGGATTGTCGGCATGCAAATCAATTGCGGAAGGCATCGGAGGGAATTCCACAGAAGAAAGCACCAGTAACTGGGCCAAGTCGGAAGGTGTGCCATCATTGTAGCAAGACTGGTCATGAGAAGAAGCAGTGCAGGAAGAGGCTGGGCCAGTGCCTGATTTGTGGAGATCCTACTCATACTATGAAGGAGTGCCCGAGCTCTAAGGTACCTTGGAAGGATCCCGTTGCCGCACAGCCGTTGCAACAGAGAGTACCTGTACCTGCAAGTCGTGGACTGATCACTCCTTATTTTACACCTTTTCTTCCGCATGTTTGCATGCCATTTAGATCGCCCAAATCATGTTTTTCACGATATATCGACGATATTGCGATGCTTTTCACAATTTGTTGTTTTTGTCGCATTTCAGGTGATTTGGCGCGATTTGGAGTGATCATGAGATGCGCTCACTCTAGACGGCCACCGACGACCTCCCCGAGGGGTATTTTGCTGTTGGAGAGGAGCGGAAGAAGAATGGACGTCGCAGGAGCGACGAGGAGGCCAAAATAAGCAGAATGGGCATTTTTTGTGTCCCACTCGGCCGAGTGGAGGAGCCACTCGGCCGACCAGCGAGACACTGCTCGGCCGACCCGTTCAGACACGATTTCCATGTGTACTCGGCCGAGCATCGGAGACCACATCGGCCGAGTGACGATACCACGTCCGCCCGAGTGGCGCCCAGACGAAGCCCCTCCAAAATATCGAAGTTACTATTTTTCGGCCATCTGAGCTTCAGAAGACCCACTCGGCCGAGTGGTAAACCACATCCGCCCGAGTGCAGTGAAGCCATCGGCCGAGTGACGATAGCTCACTCGGCCGAGCCGCCCCCGAACTGAAGACCCCTGAAGCCCCCGACTTACTGGAAAATGAAAGGGTTTTCACTCGGCCGAGCGACTTTTGTCACTCGGCCGAGTGCGATGCGCTGCCTGTAGCGAAATTTGCGGAAAACAGGCTGTGCAGGGGCTTTTTGGTCAGGATTTTTGGACGATTTTGAGGGCTATTTAAGCCCTGTTTTTACCCTAGTTTAGAGAGCCATCTCTTAGATTTTTTACAGCTTTTTGAGACTACTTTTTGCTTTATTATTTGTGATTGGAGAAGAGGGAAAACTTGGATTTTTGTTGGATTAATTGAAGAACTACATTGGTTTGCATCTCTCTTCCCCAAAAACTCTATTTTTATTGTTTATATCATTGTTGTGATGAATTCCATTGCCTATTTCATTGATTATTTTTGTGCTATTGCTATGATTTGTGAGTAGTCTCCACATCTTGGGGCGTGGGGATGAACCCTACAAGCCCTATTTCTTATTTGTGTTGAATTGGTAGAAATTGAGCTAGAATAGCTATTAGGGATTAGATTGAGATCGATTTACTACGGATAGCTAGGTATTCATATCAATTGGGATTTGCAAGAGATTGGATCCCAATTTGATAGGAAGCCCTAGAAATCCGAATTGGGTTGGAGTCGGATTTTCGAAGTATCGGTTTGCAAGAGATTGGACCGATACTAGGATTTCCGGTTGCAATTCCGTGCCGATACTCGTTTGCAAGAGATTGGACGGGTAGGAACTATCTCAATCTAGATCGTGGACCGAGTTTGCAAGAGATTGGACTCGGTGCACGATTGAATGATGATGTTGATCCTAATGCTAGCTTTCCTAGGCTAGGGTTTGCAAGAGATTGGACCCGAACCTAGGATAGCTATAGACCGGCAACAGCGCGAGAGCGTGAGCTTGGTTCTACATTTAGTTGCAACTAGTTCATCCAAATTCTCATTCTAGCAATTTTGATACCGACGAACCACATTTATGAAATACGGTGAGTAGCGGGAATTCCCCATTCCCTAGACGTTCTTTATTTGATTTGATATTTCGCACACTTGTCTGACGATTGTGACAGGATCGCCCATGGCAATTCTCTCTATTTTTAAATAGCCAGGTTGATTCGGAGCAAGCACGGTCATTCGTCCTCCCTGTGTTCGATACCCGCTCGCCGCTATACCGTGCGCTTGCGGTAAAACTACAACCGTTCTTTGGGGTTACATCCCGGAGCGATCAAGTTTTTGGCGTCGTTGCCAGGGAGGCGATTGCGTTTGATTCTTTTTCACCCTAGCTATTCTTTTTCTTTTTATTATTATCATTATTTTTATTTCTTATTTCTTCCTAACCCTTCCACGGTATTAATCATTTCTTTGAAACTCTGTTTCCCCTGTGCATGAACACGAGATCTACGGCGGACCCAGAAGACCTATTATTTGATCCCGAGATCGAACGTACCGCGCGGAGACTTAGAGCGAAAAAGAGACAAGATCCGGAAGGGAGGTATATGACCAACCCGGAAACTCCTGAAGAATTGGCGGCAAGGATGGCAAGGATAATCTCTATTCGAGATAGGCTTCGGCCTAAGACTTCTTCTACCACCTCGTCCATTGCCATGACGGGGTTGGCGGCTGACAAGAACTTCGAGCTAAAGACTGGATTGGTGGTTTTGATGCAACAAGAACCATTTCATGGGAACGCACATGAGAACCCCCACTACCACATCCAACTATTCTTGTCGAAGTGCGCCACATTCCAGATGCCGGGGGTCTCCAACGATGCTATCAGACTGCGTCTCTTCCCCTTGGGACTCTATTGGTTGAGGACGCAAGCTGAGGGTGTCTTCACCACTTGGGACGAGTTGGCGAGTGCATTTATTGACAAATTTTATCCGCCATCCAAGACGGTGAAGATCCGGAGCGCTCTCATGTCCTTCAAGCAAGGACCACAGGAGACGCTCTATGAAGCATGGGAGCGTTTTAAGGATTTGCAGCATCATTGCCCGCACCACAGTATAGAGGATTGGGAGCTAGTTCATAGCTTCTACAACGGTCTCCAACCGGGGACCAAGCAAATTATTGATGTCGCGGCGAATGGTGCAATCTTGTCAAAGACTCCCAAGGAAGCTACGGCCCTAATTGAGGAGATGGCCTCAAATAACCAACAATGGGGCGATGAGCGAGGACACTCCACATCCTCTTTAAAGCCAACTAGCATCTACGAGGCGAAGGCCGTAGCAAAGCTCACGAGCAAATTTGATTCTCTCCACAAGGTGGTGGAGAGATTGGAGAAATTTATCACGGAGCCCCAAGGAAGCCCATCCACCTCCGCACCGACCAACCAAATGTGTGATTGGCAAGACCAATCTCAAGTCATGTACTCGGGAGGAGAGCAAGGAGAAGGATCCTTGGAGCAAATACAATATGTTGCGGGGAACCAAGGGTATTGGTCCAATCCGGCCGCAAGAAATCATCCGGGATTCTCCTACGCCAACAATGAAGGAGCCTTGAACCCGCCACAACCACCGCCTCAACAAGCTCGACCACCACCACCCCAACAACAAAACTATCCACCGAGGGGGCCTCCACAACAAAACTTTCAACCGAAGCAACAAGTTCCACCATATAGGCCTCCCGGATACAACCAAGGGTGGAGGAATCAAAATCAAAACCCTCCACATGCTCCACAACGATCCGACTTCGAATCTAGAGTGGAGGCGTTCATGGTCGAGCAAAATAAGGTGAATGCTACTTTGAAGGCGGGGCAAGAATCTCTTAATACCGTAGTGGCTCAAATATCGGAGCAATTGGCGTTGCTCAATCGGAACACTCAAAGATTGCCGGCGCAACCGGAGCAAAACCCACGGGGCAACACGGGCCACATCAACGCCGTAGTTGCCGTCACTACTAGAGGCGGGAAGGACACCACCCCCGCTATGATTCCTACCGAGGAGGCCGTGGAGGAAAGCTTGGAGCCGGTTGAGCCGGTAGTTGAGGTTGATAAGGAGAAGGAGCCACATGACAAGGAGAAATCTAGAGCGGAAAAATTGATTGAGAAAAGGCGCTTCATGCCACCGGTCCCATTCCCCCAAAGACTAGCAAAAGCGAAAATGGAGAAAAGGCTAGCGAAATTCCTCGAGTACCTAAGAGGAGTTAGCCTTAACATCCCCTTCCTCGACGCCATCGTCGAGATCCCCACGTATGCTAAATTTTTGAAGGACTTGATTTCGGGGAGGAAAAAGAAGGAGAAGATCATGCTAGCCGAGGAGGGCTCTTGGTTCACCAAGAGAGAGAAGGAGCCGGCAAAATTTAAAGATCCGGGGAGTTTTCGGATTCCTTGCACTTTGGGCGGCGTGCCTCTTCAAAAGGCGTTGGTCGATCTTAGGGCTAGTGTGAGTCTCATGCCCCTCTCCATGTTCTTAAAGCTTAACACCGGGACAAAGTTGAAACCCACCGACATGCGCATTCAATTAGCCGATGGCCGGATAACAAGGCCGGTGGGGATCGCCGAGGACATCCCACTTCAAGTCCCGGGTGGAATATGCTTGCCATGTGACTTCGTCATCATGGACGTTAAGGAGGAGGGAGACACCTCATTGATACTTGGACGCCCATTCCTCGCCACCGCCGGAGTCATCGTCGACGTGCGCGAAGGTACCTTAACCTTAAACGTCGGAAACATCGAGGTGGAGCTCCACATTCCTAAGGCAATGAAGCACATGCCTTACCACGAGGAGCTTGATTACATGGACCTCCTTGATGAGGTGATAGAGGAGGCGATTCCTCACTCAATCGGCGCTCTTTTTGATGAAGAATTTGAAAAAGGCCCGGGTCTAGGCCAAGATGAAGAGAATAAAGATGATTCCCCCGACTTCTCCGCTGATGAAGATGAAGGCAACGCTGATGTCGCAAGGATTCGAGAGCTCTGCAAGCTCTCGAAATTAAAGTCTCCAAAGAAAGCTCCGCCGGTACGGAAATCGGCATCGCCGGTTAAGCCGTTGACCGGGGCAAATGCTAGCTTGGGGGAGCCCCCCCCAACACCATTCGAGATAGGAGACCTCCGAGGGAGAACGCTACGCCGCCACGTCCAAATCCAAGCGCGCTCCCCGGGAAGTTTGACGGGTGCATCTCATATGCACCAAACATCCCGCATTGATTGAAAATTATAGGGGGTCGAGCTCACGACCTAAAACGAGCGCTTGTCGGGAGGCAACCCGACGGTTTTTGCTTTATTTTTACTTTTTCTTTATTTTCGTTTTAGAAATTTTTAGTGTTCTGAGTCATTCGACCAAAAATTTCGTGATAACGGGTCCTATTTTTCTTGACAGGAGAGGAGATAGGTAGATCCATCATGAGGAGGATGAACGAGACGACGAGGAGCGCCACAAGAAGGCGCTCGACGCTTAGGAGGAGGATGAAATCGACTGGAGGAAGAAAGATGGAGTTTAGAGCCAAAACGAAGACAAACAGCAGAAATTAAGGCTCACTCGGCCGAGTATACTAGTCACTCGGCCGAGTACACAAGTTCGTCCGGCCGAGCCGCTCACGAACGAGGGAAGTCTGCTGAACCCAACTCTCTGTTTATTTTCTTGATTTCGATATAACTGCTACTCGGCCGAGTATATATATTCACTCGGCCGAGTAAAACGGATACCCTCCTAAGGCGAGTCATGCCGAGTAGCTTGAGTCACTCGGCCGAATGGACTTACGTCACTCGGCCGAGTCGTAACTTTCTTTTATATAAGTGGCGAGGGGGGGCGCGGATTTCGAAATCGAAAAATCCCAAATCCGCCCGCGCCCCCTCAGCTACCCTCGCCCGATCTCGCTTCACCCAGCCCCCACTCGCCCGACCAAGCCCGCGCGCGCCGTCGCTCGGCCAGCCACCGCCGGCCGACCGTCGCCGCACCCCGCCCGAGTCGCCGCCGGCGGCCTCGTCTCCGATCGCCTCCGGTATAGCTTGATTTGCCCGTTTTCTCCTCTTTTTGCGTATTTTTCGAGGATCCGTGTATTAATCGAACCCCTAACCCGAATCAATTCCTATATCTATCTGTTATACCCCTATTGCTCCATACATTTTGATTATTACTCGTTGATATCGCTTTTTCATGCGCAGGTTGCTTTTTGGAGCTTAGGGGAGCCTAGGGGAGCTCCTACGGGCTGTTTTGGACTTCGTGGAGGCGCGGACTTCGCACGCTTCCACCGCTTAGCACTCGCGGTGTGTTTTGGTACACTCTTTCCATTCTTTTTGCACACGCCACACTTTTTCACTTTTCGGCGCGCTCGGGGCCGATATGCCGCCCCGGACACGGCCGCGGACGAGGAGACCTTCCGCCAAGCGGAAGAGGTTGGATGACGCCGGCCCCGCCCACGAGGCGGAAGAGTCTCCTCCTCCTTCCCCCACACACGCCGTCCACCCAGCACAGCCTGCAGGCCCCGCACACCCCGCACAGCCTGCAGTGCACCCACAGCCCGCACAGCCTCTCCCTGCCGATCCACAGCCACCACCACCGGCTCCACTGGTCGGGCCGCTCGGGATTACGTTCCGAGACGACGCACACCGCGCCGTCTTCGAGCGTATCTCCCAGCGCTCGATCATACCATCCAGGTTTGCACACCTCGCTGACCTAGGACGCCTGGGGGTACTTGAGGGGATGCTCACGTTGTACGACAACGTGGGCTGGCGAGATTTTCTGCAGGTGTCGGCGGATACTTTTACCCGCCCGACACTTGAGGTTTTGAGTTCGATCGCCCGGACCGATGAGGGATGCTCATTCCGGTTCATGGATCGAGAGTGCCAGGTCACTCTCGATATGATGAGAGCGTTTTTCTCTTGGCCCGCCATCCCCGGAGCCGATCGCGGTTACGGCCCCACACATATCCCTCCACCCTCTTTCGACACCGGTGCCTTCTGGGCACGTATCACGGGTCTCCACGCCGCCTTTGACCCTAGTAGGGCCAAGGCCTCGGCCATCGTACATCCCTGCCTTCGCATTGCTCAGCGCCTTATGGCGACGACATTTTTGGCCAGATATGAGCCGGGCACGATGTCTACGCCAGAGCTTTACATGCTCTACGCGATGACACGTCCCAGAGCTCTATCTAGGGATGGAGATGAGCTTGTCCCCACCGTCGTGATCGATATCGCGGCATGGTACTTAGACCGCATCATTGTATCGGTGGGCGCTCGCTCACCGATATGCTGCGGCGGCCTGATTACCCTGCTGGCTCTTATGACCGGCGAGGACTTCCCCGACGACTTGCGACGCGTCCCGGGCCCCACCTCTTTGTCGATAGATGTTATGGCCCGGATGAAGATGCTTCGTCCGCATGGTGAGCGTCACTGGGTCAGGTTGCACGGCCCTTTCGGTGCCGACTACATGATTCTCCCGAGCCCAGCTCGGACCCAAATTGCACCGGCCCACGTTGACTGGCTCCCTGCGATGGATGTCCTCATCCCCGCTGCATACTTGCTCGAGGCCGAGGAGGCCGAGCAGGCCCCCGTTCCCCCTGTAGACCCTGCTGCACACCCTGCCGAGCCTGCTGCCGACCCTGCTGCCGAGCCCGTTGACCCTGTGGCCCCTCAGCCCATACCAGATGTTTCCGCTGCTCCTGACACCGCTGTCGGTGTCGGGTGCACCTTAGCTGAGCCCACCCCCACCACTTCCGAGGCTGTCACCACCACTCCCACCACCACCTCCGGCCCTCTGTCCGTCGAGCCTCTTTGCTCCGCTCTCCCCGAGCGCCCGCAGACCTTTGTTGAGAGTGGAGAGCCCTCGTTCGCCTCGGTCGTGGAGACCATGGCTAGCATGATCTCCGCTGGGATTGCGCCTTTTGGTCCACACACTTCCACCCCAGCGGTAGAGTCCTCTGTCTCCACAGCTGCCGTATTCTCCGAGAGCGTCGTGGCGTCTGTCCACACTTCTGTGCCACTGACCTCTCTAGCCGCCTCGCAGCCGCTTTTGTACTCTTCTTTTGCTGCCGCTGCCTCCACTTCTCACCGCCCGCCCCGACCTCACACTGAGGCCAGGCCCACTTTTGCAGGCGCGGCACCTTTCGTCCCCTTCCCTGCTGAGCCCGTTACATACTCCACTCGCGTAGGCCAGCCTCGCCCTGCGCAGCCCCGACCGGTGCGTCCCTCTGCACCACCCCCGCCCGACACTGTACTGCAGAGCATACGTGCTCTTGAGTTGGCGGTGAGTGGTCTTAGAGGAGACCTTAGGACCCTGTCCTCCACCGTCTCTGCGATGACTGGACGCTTCGAGCTGATCCCCCAGATCCACTACTGCCTTACACAGGTTCTGGAGCGTCTCCCATGCATACCCCCACCAACCCAGCAGGTTCCCACACACACTTCCACACACACTAGACCTGCTTCCACTTCCACGCCCACCCCAGCTCAGCAGCCTGTCCAGCCAGCACCACCCTCACGACCTCCGCCTCAGGACGGAGATGGCGCGGCACCGCCTTCTTAGGCACTCTTGATGCCTTGATCCATTCCTGCCGTTGTGCTGCCCGTCTCTGCTGGGTCCTGATGCACTTTTGTCCACCCCCCCCCCCCCCCTCCCCTCACTTATTTTGGGATTATATTTTTGATCATATCTATTTGCGCATATCATATCATATCTACTTCGGATTCTCATTTTGATCACATCTATATATATCTTTTTTGGGAGAGAGGGAGAGTTTTTGGTGCCGTATTTATTTTCATATCACTCCTATCTGTGCATGCATCATTTCCGCATCATATTTTCATTTCTTTTTTTTTCCTTTCATTATCTTTTTTCTTCCCATCATGCATGCATCCTCACTTGCCCCTCACATTACTTGTCTCTCTGGGTGCCACACTTTGCACATTGAGGACACTGTGCCGTTTAGCTTGGGGGAGTGAGTTCTCACGTTCTTTTTCGATTCGTCACCTTTTTTTCAGTTTTTCACACCGTTTTTCACTTTTGCACTCATTTTTCATTATTTTTCTTTTATTTTGCCATGCATCACGTTTTTCTTATTTTCCTGTGTGCAGCATTGCATAGTTCTATTTTCCTTTTATCTTTACTTCTTTCTTTTTCATCTCATGCTAGAGATGAATTTTCTGTGATGATGTCTACGTGGAGTTAGCTTATTCTATATGCATGCTATATTTGTCATGTCTTAGATTTCATTTCTGATATCATATGCTATGACTTGCTTTGCATTTAGGAGTAGTAACCCACACTTTTTCCTCATGAAAATGGATGAAATTTTATTATTAGCTGAGCCTGAATATTCATATGTATGCTATCACAGAAAACACACCAAGATTCACACATTGAATGCCTATATCTGGAGTACTGATTTCTTTTCCTTTATCACTTCTATATGCATGAATTGTACACTTCACTTCAGGATGATTGAATGATGATTAGCTATGATATATCTGGATTAGTTAGCTTTTTGTGATCGAAACTGAGTAGATTAGATTACCCTGCTGAAGTTGTCGTGCATGTCTTATAGAGTGAGCCGAGAGTTATATGTATTTCTTTCTCCACAAATCTTGAACATCATTTCTCTACTTTTAAAAATCATTGGTGAATCTCCCCTTAGTGATTCTGTTTTATGGCATTTCCCCCGCTATTAATTCCTTGCTCCAAATCTCTTATTCTAAAAGAAAAAATAATAATAAAAGAGAGAAGAACATTCTTGTATATCATTATCTCTCTCTGAGTTGGGATCATTGTGTATATATTGCTTATTGAAGAAAAGAAAAAAAAAGAGAAAAAAAAAGAGGAAAAATCCTCAATAAAAGATCCCATCTCGCTTACTTTCTTTCTTCTTTCTCTTCTTTGCCTTTGGAGCTATATAAAAATGGGGATGTAAATATTTTTGTGCCACCACGCTATAGATAAGCTTGGGGGAGGGGATCCATTGATGTGTGAGAGAGTGACTACTTGACATTGCACGACAACCTAGGCTAAGTAATATTCTATACTCGGTGAGATTGTTTCTAGCTTTACGAAATCCAAAAATCTAAGCCTAGCGTTCATTTCATGAAATCCGTACTTTTCTATTCTCTCTATTCTATGGTGTGATACTCTTATACTCCAGATAGAAAGCGTTCAATTGAAAAGTGTGTGATCTGAGATTTGTATACCGCTTTAGATGATTCAGGCGATGTTAATTTTAAAATTATTCTGTTTTTCATGATTATACCGTTGTTCGTGGGTTTTCTATTTTCTACTTGCATTATTATACTATGATATCAAAATGAGATTCTTTGACATGTATTTCTCACTCGGTGCATGCTATAAGAGTAAGTGAAACCCACGTCCTGAGAAAATGATCTAGCATCCTACCTCTTTCCTTCTTTCTTTCTTTCTTTCTTTTTTTCATTTGGTTTTCATTCTTCTTCGTTTTTCATTTTTTTTCGTTTTTCGCCGTTTTCGTTTTCCGAATCCACCGGGTTCGCCTTTTACTTATCTTCCTCGAGGACGAGTAAGAGGCAAGCTTGGGGGATTTTGATCACTCCTTATTTTACACCTTTTTTCCGCATGTTTGCATGCCATTTAGATTGCCCAAATCATGTTTTTCATGATATATCGACGATATTGCGATGCTTTTCACAATTTGTTGTTTTTGTCGCATTTCAGGTGATTTGGCGCGATTTGGAGTGATCATGAGATGCGCTCACTCTAGACGGCCACCGACGACCTCCCCGAGGGGTATTTTGCTGTTGGAGAGGAGCGGAAGAAGAATGGACGTCGCAGGAGCGACGAGGAGGCCAAAATAAGCAGAATGGGCATTTTTTGTGTCCCACTCGGCCGAGTGGAGGAGCCACTCGGCCGACCAGCGAGACACTGCTCGGCCGACCCGTTCAGACACGATTTCCATGTGTACTCGGCCGAGCATCGGAGACCACATCGGCCGAGTGACGATACCACGTCCGCCCGAGTGGCGCCCAGACGAAGCCCCTCCAAAATATCGAAGTTACTGTTTTTCGGCCATCTGAGCTTCAGAAGACCCACTCGGCCGAGTGGTAAACCACGTCCGCCCGAGTGCAGTGAAGCCATCGGCCGAGTGACGATAGCTCACTCGGCCGAGCCGCCCCCGAACTGAAGACCCCTGAAGCCCCCGACTTACTGGAAAATGACAGGGTTTTCACTCGGCCGAGCGACTTTTGTCACTCGGCCGAGTGCGATGCGCTGCCTGTAGCGAAATTTGCGGAAAACAGGCTGTGCAGGGGCGTTTTGGTCAGGATTTTTGGACGATTTTGAGGGCTATTTAAGCCCTGTTTTTACCCTAGTTTAGAGAGCCATCTCTTAGATTTTTTACAGCTTTTTTAGACTACTTTTTGCTTTATTATTTGTGATTGGAGAAGAGGGAAAACTTGGATTTTTGTTGGATTAATTGAAGAACTACATTGGTTTGCATCTCTCTTCCCCAAAAACTCTATTTTTATTGTTTATATCATTGTTGTGATGAATTCCATTGCCTATTTCATTGATTATTTTTGTGCTATTGCTATGATTTGTGAGTAGTCTCCACGTCTTGGGGCGTGGGGATGAACCCTACAAGCCCTATTTCTTATTTGTGTTGAATTGGTAGAAATTGAGCTAGAATAGCTATTAGGGATTAGATTGAGATCGATTTACTACGGATAGCTAGGTATTCATATCAATTGGGATTTTCAAGAGATTGGATCCCAATTTGATAGGAAGCCCTAGAAATCCGAATTGGGTTGGAGTCGGATTTTCGAAGTATCGGTTTGCAAGAGATTGGACCGATACTAGGATTTCCGGTTGCAATTCCGTGCCGATACTCGTTTGCAAGAGATTGGACGGGTAGGAACTATCTCAATCTAGATCGTGGACCGAGTTTGCAAGAGATTGGACTCGGTGCACGATTGAACGATGATGTTGATCCTAATGCTAGCTTTCCTAGGCTAGGGTTTGCAAGAGATTGGACCCGAACCTAGGATAGCTATAGACCGGCAACAGCGCGAGAGCGTGAGCTTGGTTCTACATTTAGTTGCAACTAGTTCATCCAAATTCTCATTCTAGCAATTTTGATACCGACGAACCACATTTATGAAATACGGTGAGTAGCGGGAATTCCCCATTCCCTAGACGTTCTTTATTTGATTTGATATTTCGCACACTTGTCTGACGATTGTGACAGGATCGCCCAAGTCAATTCTCTCTATTCTTAAATAGCCAGGTTGATTCGGAGCAATCACGGTCATTCGTCCTCCCTGTGTTCGATACCCGCTCGCCGCTATACCGTGCGCTTGCGGTAAAACTACAACCGTTCTTTGGGGTCACATCCCGGAGCGATCATGGACCAGCCCTCGTTCCACAGAAGCAGGCTTTCCAGCAGGCCATGCAGCCAAGGGAGCAGGCTTATCCGATGACGGCAGTGGAGAGCGAGACTGTGGATGAGGTTATCGCAGGTAACTCCCGACCTAGTTGTTTCTTCCCTTAGTTAGTCTTGGCTTGTTAAATTATGCTTGCATATGATTGTTTGCAAAAATAGGGTTGATTGTTAGATGTTAATTAGATCCCTTGCTGAGAATTGATTTAATCGTCGTAGGAGTTACCTAAGTGGTCCTCGTCTACCCCTGACCATATTAAGACTTCTAGAATTTCCTTCAGTCGTTCGTTTGGGTTCATCGATTTCGGATCAAGCTGAACGCATTCCATTATCGCCTAGCTCCCTTAGAAAGACCAAGCGCTAAGTTTCTTAAGTTCTAGTTGAGCGACCGTAGGAGTTTTCCGTAGGCATCCTGGGCCATACCCTAGACGTACGTATGTTTTGAACATCTGACCGTTTTCCTTGCCTCGATTCCCGAGATCGCCTCATGACAATTGTCGTCAATTTTCAAATCTCCCCATCACAAATCTTGAATTTTCTGAAAGTATTTTCTTTTTTGACTTCCTCTTTCCCTAAGATTTAAATTTGTTCAAATTTTAATATGTATATATGCTTATACTTCATGCTCCTCGTTGATTTAAATTTTTTTTTAAAAAAAACTTTTGTCGAAATTTTTGAATAATAGTTTATAATACTTCTTCAGCCTACACTTTTGTACCTATGAAAATACATATTTCCTTTCATATATTAAATTCTTTTTGAACTATACTTTAGCCTTGCCCAATTCGATTTATAAATTTTCTTCTTACTTGTGTTATTCGAATGGTACGTCGTGGCTACTTTAATATACTTTCAAGCCACCTGGAATTTCAACTTTTAGCCAGTCGGTTTTATGCTCATCGTTTTCGCTATTTCAAAATTTTAAGAAATTACTACTCCTGACCCAGGCCTCCCATAGTTTGGTTTTAAAGCTTTACTACCAATTTTGATAATTCTACTACCAAGTTATTAATATTATCTTTCCACTTCCCCTACGTGCTTTTAGAAAAAAAATTCCGAGACTAAATAGAATTTCAATTATTTTTGTATAACTGTATCAGGTTCGTTGCGCTCGTATGCTAAGGACCTTGTGTAAATCAGTTTTTCATTTTTGCAAATCCTGGTTCCTTTGAAAAGCAGCTTCAATATTGATTATTTTAAAATTTTCCATAACCTAAAAGTTTTGAAAGCATTTAACATGAGTTTAAATCCTTCCGTTACTTGATTTCCTTCTTTGACTTTCACAAACATTATATTGAATTACTGCCGTATAATATTTTCTAAACTACGTCTTCAATATTCGTGTAAATGATTTTACTTCCTTTTTAATGATTTTTTTAAAAAAATAGACCATTTTCTCTTATTATGAATATTCGACCCAAACTTATTTTGAAACAACACGTTTTATCAATCCCCAAATATCTCTTTCCAGATGAGGATTTCAACTTTTGAAGTACGACAGTTTTCAAATTTCGCATATGTTGGCTTGAATGAGTGTACTCTCCCATGGTATATTAATGGTTGCTTATTGTGTGTTATATATACTCGGAGTTATTCATGATGGGTGAAGATGTTTGCATGTTGGTAGTTATAGTATGGTGTGTGGGTAGCTATACCATACTAGGGATGCCTGTGTATATGAGGTTTAGTGGGGAGTACCTAATAGGGTGTAGGTAATTGGGGGATACTTATAATGGTTGAAGCAATATGCTGGTAAAACTATATGTATGCTAGGTGTGATAATAATAATAGGTGTTGGTACACCAGTTATAGGTAGTAGGCTATGGTGTGAATGTATATGTTACACGTGAGTGATTATACGATGAATACGTGTGCATGTATTAGGGAGTGTATTATAATTATACGTGTGCTGATGTCTGTATTATTATTATTATGGTATATAGAGTGATTGAACTATGTAAGTATTACCTGACTAAATATTAAGTGTGACTGACTTATGGAATGCATATGATTGTATTGGTAGATATATATATATAAATATTGGAGTGATATTGGTATAGGTATGAATGCTGTGTTACGTATATAGAATATTCTGATATGTGTATTGAGTCTCACTCAAGCTTGAGTGGGTATACTCTAAGTATATTGAATGTATGTTTGAAGTTGAACATAGTAATGCTTGATGTATGTATAGTGATAGAAGTGTTTGTGCCTGGTTGAGTTACGCACATGACCGTGAGTCGCTACACCAGTATATAGTTATAGGGGTTGGTCTTGTGGTATAGTTATTTACTAAGGACTTGCTTGTGTGCTAGCTAAACTAGGTGCATAGACGTGCTAGTAATATATTGGTATGATTGGTATGCGTAAATGAAATGTTAGCGTGTATGGGTGTGCACCATGCACGGGTAAGTATGTGCTTAGTTATAGGTATTGATGACTATGGTATATATGGCGTGTCGTAAATACAGTTATAGGACCGTACGTAATGTGAATGTATGGTGAAATATTTGAATGCATTTGAATGACTATAGATATTATGAAATTATAGTAGTGGTGAATGTATATTAGTTATAGTAAACTAGATTTAATAATGGTATGGTGTGACTATATGTGTTGAGATGTTTGGTATTGGATGAATATTAGAGGGTAGTATACCATTGATGTTTGTGCATAGGTAGCTATCTATATGTAGAGCAGTGATTGTATTTGCTAAATGTGAGACTACCCTTATATGAGTATCTGAAATATTGTTTTGTGTTTAGGTAAGTAGTAGATATATAAGGGATGTATGCTTATATACATGATTGAAATACATGTATAAAATTGACTGACTATAATAAGTATAAGTGTATAACGTATGTGAATGTATATATATATGCGTGTTAGTAGTGATAATGTTTGACTACCTAGTGCGTATATAAGCACTTGTAATAGCTATACCTGGTTTGAAATATAATGTGACTTGATTGGGGTAGTTATTAGAGCGACTATATATATTAGAAAGTCCGAGGACTGACTTTATTCTAAGGTGGGGAGGATGTAACGACCACTTTTCGTTGTACTTTGTTGGTGCACGTGCTTTTGACCGTGCACGTGTTTGTTTCAGACTTCATTTGATTGGAACCCTTTTGTGTGATATGCCGTTGTGAACGTCTCTGAGAGTATTAAATAGTGGCACTATCTTGGAACGACACTTCTCGAGTCGTTTTTTTCCACAATTTAAACTTACTCGATGAGACGTGACGATTCTCACTCTTGACGGGAGACGTTTCTATTTTTAGTCTCGTCGTCCGACGTCGAAATTGAGATCCGTCTTCTTAGTTAGCTCACATTCTTCATCACGATCACCAAGATATTTATTTTATAATTTTTGGAGTTTATTTGGCCACTTTTATATTTTTAACAAGTTTTATATTATTTTTAATAATTAATTTATAAATTATTTTCGGCCAAATAAAATTTATTTGAGTTTTAAACGTTTTAAAGAATTTTTGAGCCAATTTCCAGCTCATTTGGACCAAGTCAAATCCTAAGGTGAGTTGGAGAAGTTGAATTTCAAATTTTAAATTATTTTAAACTTCTAATACTATTAGATTTAGCCCTAGAACAAGTCAACCCATCTATACTATATAAACAACCCCTAGGAAGACCTATTTTCGCAAGAAATTAGCCCTAGCCTCTTCCAAAACTCAAATTGGACGTTGCGACGATTCGTCGCAACGTTGCGACGTTCAGCCACCGATCTGACCGAGAAAACCAACCGCATCCGCCCGCTCCGACCGAAGCCCAACCCCGCATCCGCTCCGCTCCGCAAGCTGCAGCAGCCGCCCGCTCCGTTCCCTCGGTCTGACCGACCGCTTGGCTCGCATCCGCTTCGCATCCCCGCTCCGCACAGCGCTCCGCACCGACCCGCCTTGTCGCCCCGCTCCGCACAGCGCCTGACCGATCGCCCCGCCCGCAACGACCGACGGTTGCAACGCTGCAACGTTGCAACGTCGCAGCCTCGCATCCCAAGCGCACGACCGACGCTCC
>CM061142.1:753254254-753313860 GCA_030789695.1 Scilla litardierei | reverse complement strand
ACCAAGCGCCCTACAGCTCGGCCCGAGCAATGTCAACTCGTGCAAGCGGCTCGAGCACTCGGTCGAGTTAAGCAGATAAATGTTTTATGGGCTTTACAGTGCAAGTGCTCGGGCAGAGCGGAGTAGCCGCTCAGCTGAGCGCCTCAACATTTCAGCCGCCGTCGCAGCAAAGTGGTCGCTCGGGCGAGCTTAGAACCCGCTTGCCCGAGCGGTGCGAGGCATAGTTTTTAAGTTGACGAGTTTGATGTTATTTTCAGCCCTGTTTTGAGATCATATATAATCTAACGGCTTAGATTATTAGGGTACAGAAGATTTCAGATCTCATGAAGAGATTAGAGCTTGAGCCACCGACATCGAAGTTTTGTTGAGAGATTAGGGCTTGGAGTTTGTGCTAGGAGTTTGAGTGATTCTCTCATTTTATCCTTGTTTTCTTCTTCCTTGAGTGAGTTTGTGAGGGCTTGTTCATCTTGACAAGTTATTACTTACGTGAGCGGAAGCAAGATTTTAGTTCTTTGAAGATCTCTCTGATAGTGGAATCATCTCGGAAGTTGCTGTATGTAGGTTGTGCGCAATAGAACCAGGATAAATCTCTTGTGTCTGATGTGTGATTAATTTGTTGCTATTTCGTTTGCTGCTTTACTTTGCAAGATTGTATGGAATTTTGTTGGGTATTTTGAGTATCCGAATTTTGCTAGTTCTATATTCCTCATTAGCTATTCGGAGTGTAACATCATGTATCTTAGGCGCGTTTGATTACTGGTGTGCCTGTATTTTGTTTTAGTCGTCCGAGTGTTTTTCGTCCGAGTGTTCTCCTATTCTACGCGTCGATTCGAGCGCGCCACTGTTTTGGGAATTTTTCACCATAGCTTAAATCATGAATAATTACTATTAACCTAAATAAATAACTAACCCTAACCACCCTCCATTATCAGCCTACAAAGTTGGTGAGATCCAATATGTCATTTAATCTAAACCCCAACTCCTTAATTCACATTCATTTTAATTTAAACCCCTCACACTATTTCTTTTCCCCCATCAACAGCAAACTCAATCCATTCTCAGTCATCTTCTCCTCCATAACAACCCAACAACGGCACCCCCCTTCCAGGTCGAGCCCCTCCCCCTCACCAGGCCGAGCTCCTCTCCCCTCCACCAGGCCGAGCTCCCCTCCCCCTCACCAGGTCGAGCTCCCCTTCCCCCCTCCACCGGGCCGAGCTCCCCTCCCCCATCCACCACATCGAGCTCCTCCCCCCCCCCCTCCAGGCCGAGCTCCTCCCCCCCTCCTCCAGGCCGAGCCCCTTCCCCTCCACCTGAAGATGCCCCCTTGATCTCCCCCTCTCTGAATCAAAATAAAAGAAAGAAAGAGAAGAATATGGAAGAAGAAGAGGGCGACACAGGAAGCGGGTGAGAAAGAGTAAGATATTTATAAAGTTATAATAGTTTATATGTTTATATTATATATAGGTTTAAGTTATGTATTTTAAATCAATCTATTCTCAGTTATAGTTTTTTATTATATATTAGATTAACGTATTAATAAATAGAGTTAGTTTTATATTAACTTATTATAAATTAGTTCATAATTATATATACAGAGCTAGTTTTATACAATGTTATTATAAATTAGTGTATTATCATATAAAGAGTTAGTTTTATATTAAGTTATTATAAATTATTTTCAGTATAATATGTTAGTTATATGTTTTTTTTACATAAGGTTTTTTTAATATGTTATAAGTTTGTGTAACTAACTCGCCTTGTAACACATGTGAACCTAGGTATAGCTACCACTGATCGAACCATATCTTTCACGACACGTCGTATCGGTAACTCATCGTACCCTAGCTATGGGTTTAAAAACTATAATAATACATGCTAAACTAGTTTCATTTCGTTAGCTAGCAAAGTGTCTCGTTGAACAGTTAGATAAGCTTGATGAAATGCACGGTATCGTAAAGACTTGATCGAACTACGTGTCGTACTTAACTGTAAAATGTGACAATCTAGGTGATGCATTTAGAAGATGACTCTTAAATTACAAATATGATAACATCACAGGCACTTGGGGTATTGGGGTAGCTTATAACAGCGAGGGTGCAGAAGCGACCAGTTTAGTCTTTGTTGTCCCGACCGGGTCCCAACCCCTTCAAAGGCCGTCGGTGACAAATTCACAGAATTGGATCACAGATTTTGGAACAGCTTGGTATTCACAGTTTTTGTTTAATCCGGGTACGATCACCCGTGATATGAGACGAACTCTTGGTTGCTCAATATACTTTGCATCATAAGTCACAACAATTATACTCCTGTAACATTGTCTTCTTAATAATGTTTCATATTCTTGCTGATAAATTGTGAATGTCGAAATTTGCAAAGCTACGTTTCTGCTCTATTTCCATACCATTATAGTATGTTATTTTACTTCTAATATCTGCTACATTGTTATGCTTGTATATTGGTTTAATTTCCACGCTAGAGATACTTTGAGTTACATCTGATCCTGGCGACCCTTCTTTTGTGGTGGACCCGCCAGATACTTTACATATTGACGAGGTGACACCTGAGTTGGCAGACGCTGAGCTTGCAGTTGAGTTTGACCAGGAAGACGTTGGTTATTGAGAGTGAGTGTGAGTGTGCTATGTTATTTTTTGTATTTCATTTCCAGGGTGTAGCTTGTTGTGTATTTGTATTTGGACCGTATTTTCTTTTCGATACGCTGCTAGTTTGTAATAATGTTGTAATTCGTTTTCATGCAAGAGTATTTGGCACATTTCTGCAACAAAGCCTGTGTTGACTTCATTGGTGCCTAGCAGGACTTGCACATTTACCAAATAATAACGGGCCCTGTGAGTGGGTCGTTATAGTTTTGGTGGCCCATGCAGGTCCGCGCTAAGTAACACATGAACAGTACATGAAGTTTAGAGTGTGCCGTAGAAAATACTCAATGGAACTGATCAAACCTTATGAAACGCATGTAAGCAATGGAAAGGAACACTTCAGGAAGTAAGGGCACACTTCAGGAAGTAAGGGCGGTGCTTTTGGATTAGGGACCAATCACATAAATAGGGGTCCCAAACAGAATGATGCTGGTAATGGAGCTAATAACGGACCAGACACGGCAGCACCCCCGACTGCACCATTGACCCCGGAAGATTTCATGCGGGGTATTTTTTTTCCCTTCAGCAGCAACTGGGACAGGCTTTTCTTAGAGAGCCGAAAGCTGACCCGAGTGCTTATCACTTTCGAGCGATGAGCCCGAAGACCTTCGCTAGGACTGAGAACCATCTTCAGGCGGAGGAATGGCTCAGGAACATCACTAATGATATGAGAGCATCTCAGATTCGAGAAGAAGCATGGGTGGCTACTGCCAAGAGGCAACTGACTTATGGTGCTCGAGACTGGTGGCAGGCGGTAGAGGACCGCTTGGGATTACCGATTACGTGGGATGCCTTTACCAATACATTCAACACTCGGTACTTTTCGCCACAGGCAAAGATCATGATGAGGAAGAAGTTCATCAACCTGAAGGAGGGCTCGATGATTGTGGACCAGTATGACGTTGAGTTCTCCAGGCTCAGCAAGTTTGCCCAGAGATGGTTGCAGATGCATTGACTCGTGCCCAGCAATTTCAGCAATGGCTCAACATTGAGATTCGGAGGAAGTTGGTCACTGCTAATCCGACCACACATGATGCAGTTCTGACCATTGCCTGTAACCATAAGATGGTCGAACAGGAAGCAGAGGAAGAGCTTAGATTGGCAGCTTTTGTGAGGCCCCCGCCGACCCATGCTGGGCCAAGAAGACGACCACAGATGCACTGGCCTATTCAGCAAACTCAGTTTAAGAAGCCAGGGCAACTGCAACTGGCCCACCTGGTCTACCACTATTATGGGAAGCCTGGAAACTTCAAGTCCAAGTGTCGAATTCTTTTAGGACTTTGTCTGATTTACGGTGTGTCAGGATATATGGCTAGGGATTATCCACATTATAAGCCACGTGCTCCAGCCCCAGCTCTCCAGCATGCCCCGACTGGGAACGTCCCACAACGTCCACCTCTACCTCCACGACAAAGGATGTTTCAGTAGGCAAGGCAGCAGCCACCACCGAAATGACAGGCTTACACCATGACAGTCGAAGAGGCCAAGGCTACCGGTCAAGTGATCACAGGTATATTTCCAACATAGTTAATATTTCTTTTCTTTCATTAGCATTGGTTGCTTAGATTAGTGTTTGTAACTTAGGTGTCATACTAGTAGCTGGGAAACCCGCCATCTCCTTGTTCGACTCGGGAGCATCACACTACTTTTTGGCGAATCGATTCGTTCGCACCCACACCGTTCCTGTCAAAGCTTTAACTTCCGGTTGGAACGTCAACACGGGTGACGGAGTGATAAAGGCGACTAGTGGGTATCCTCAATGCTCCGTGGTGATTTGTGGGCAAGCATTATTTGCTGACTTCATGATGATAGACATCCCAAACTTTGATGCTGTATTCGGGATGGATTGGTTGGAAACTTTCCATGCCACCATCGACTTTTGTCGAATGAGGGCAGTCTTCCAGATTCCTGATCATCCAAAGTTCGAGTTCATTAGTAGAAGCAGATCGGTAGGTCCGGTGGAGAACAGAGCCAGGTCAGCCGAAGCTGTAGCGACCGTAATGGAAGTTGTGTCCGATATACCAGATGTGGTTTGAGAGTTCATGGATGTGTTTCCAGACAACCTTACAGGTTTGCCTCCGGATCGCACCCTCAAATTTGCCATCGAAGTAATACCAAGAGCTCAATAGATGTAACGACCACTTTTCGTTGTACTTTGTTCGTGCACGTGCTTTTGACCGCGCACGTGTTTGTTTCAGACTTTATTTGATTGTGAACACTTTAGTGTGATATGCCGTTGTGAACGTCTCTGAGAGTAGTAAATAGTGGCACTATCTTGGAACGACACTCCTCGAGTCGTTTTCCCACAATTTAAACTTACTCGATGAGACGTGACGATTCTCACTCTTGACGGGAGACGTTTCTATTTTTAGTTTCGTCGTCCGACGTCGAATTTGAGATCCGTCTTCTTAGTTAGCTCACATTCGTCATCATGATTACCACGATATTTATTTTATAATTTTTGGAGTTTATTTGACCACTTTTATATTTTTAGCAAGTTTTAAAATATTTTTAATAATTAATTTATAAATTATTTTCGGCCAAATAAAATTTATTTGAGTTTTAAACGTATTAAAGAATTTTTGAGCCAATTTCCAGCTCATTTGGACCAAGTCAAATCCTTGGGCGAGTTGGAGAAGTTGAATTTCAAATTTTAAATCTTTTTGAACTTCTAATCCTATTAGATTTAGCCCTAGACCAAGTCAACCCACCTATACTATATAAGCAACCCCTAGCAAGACCTATTTTCGCAAGAAATTAGCCCTAGCCTCTTCCAAAACCAAAATTGGACGTTGCGACGATTCGTCGCAACGTTGCGACGTTCAGCCACCGCACGACCGAGAAAACCACGCCCGTTTCCCCGCTCCGACCGAAGGCCAACCCCGCATCCGCCCCGCTCCGCACGCAGCAGCGACCGACCGCTCCGTTCCCTCGGTCTGACCGAGGGATTGGCCCGCATCCGCTTCGCATCCAAGCGCCGCACAGCGCTCCGCATCGACCCGCCTCGTCGCCCCGCTCCGCACAGCGTCTGACCGGTCGCCCCGCCCGCAGCGACCGACGATCGCAACGTTGCAACGTTGCAACGTTGCAGCCCCGCTCTCCAAGCGCCTGACCGACTCTACCCATCGATCTGACCGAAGGAAATCTCGCACCACAGCCACCCCGCAGCCGCTGCACGCCCCAAGCGCCGTTTCCCTGTGTCTGACCGAGCCAAGTCCCCGCACCGAGGCTGTACGACCGAGAGCCACTCGTCGCAACCCCGCATCCGTCGCACCACTTGCCTCCGTGGGCCCCCCAAGTTCTCCAGAGGTATTGTGGGTCCCCCAAAGGTCCCTAGGACTACTGTGGGCCCCACCTTGGTGCGTTCTCTTTGACGACTTGCCGCGTACGACGTCGTCGCACGTCGTAGCCCGTCGTCGCACGTGCTAGCGTTGGAATCTGGAATCGTCGCCCGGGTTGATTGCTCTGAAATTTCCAGCGAGGAATCTAATTGGAATCTGGACTTGGAGCGCGATCTTTTATTCCAACCCCCGGCGTCGCTACCCGACGCCGGTGTAGCTTTCGCGTCGTGTTGAGGTAACGTTTTGCACCCCTAGGACCCCCAACCCAATTGCATGCTAATCAAGACTAAAAATCGGTATTTTAAAGGATTTTAAATGTTTTAGCAATCACTAATCAAGATTAATAAAACGGATGTAGGCCGGTGGACTTGTGCACGTAGGAATCGTGACTTTGGACTCGTTGGACGGTGTTTTCTTGACGTGATAATTGCAGGCAAGTGAAACTTGCCAAATCTTGCTTAGGGCCATGTTTTAGGCCATTTACTTGTTTTTAGCGTAAAAGAGACTAGTCAGTGAAATGATAGCTGGCTAGACGCCTACTTGATCTAGTTTGACAACGAAACTAGATCCGTCACCTAAATGATCTAGCTTGACAACGAAGCTAGATCCAACCCCTTAAACTTGTTGATCATGCATGCTTAACTGCCACGTTTACTTTCCTTACCTGTACGCTTTACTACTTGCCATGTCATGTCATCCATGCATTGAATGTCGCATTCGTAGCACACGCTACATACTTGTACTTGCTTGTCCCGGGCTAGGTGCACCCCTACGCCATACTTGTTAAAACACTTCCTGGCTCGTGATCCAGAAGCGAGCATTCCCGTTCGGGGGTAAGGCCCTGGCTCGATACACGTGGAGGGGTAGGGTTGAGCGACCACTCAGCGTAAAAGTGTGCCCGTACAGCCTCTTCAGCTGTAAGGCGTGAACTCTGTGTACGAGGTGCTTACTTTTCTTGTCTTGTACTTGTCTTGTGAATGTCATGCCATGCTCGTACTTTACTTCGCTTTACTTTACCTGTTGCACCCATTACTTTAACTGCCATGTCATTGCATCATGCTAGAACTTTTAGGTTGCTCTTACTTGTACTTTCAGTTTCACTTGCACAAGTCTTTTAGACTTGCTGACATGTGCCCCTTGCTCTTTTGGGTGTCACATGTTAGACCCTGAGCCAGAGACAGGTGTTGAGGACGAGGTCTTTGCTGACGCTGAGCCTGAGCCTACGTTCGTTGAGGAGTACGAGGACACCGGAGACCAGTCTTAGTGGCTGTTGAGCTGTTTTACTTTAGCTTGCTGTTAGTTGTCGGTGCTTGCACCATTACTTTGCTTTCGTACCTTGTACTTTTGTTGGCCATGCTGGGCCTCTTTTAGACTCTTTTATTTTAGCCTGGTGGCTTTTTCTGCGATGTTGAGATTTATTATTATGGATATTCTGAGATGTTTCTTTGTCTCTTTTCGTTATTATTATCTTTGTTTCGTTTCGCGTTGCAAGGACCTGCAGTTTTAAATTTGATCGACGCTTATCGGACTTGCAGCTTTGTAGCTTCAAGTCTGAGCGGACCTTCTCACGCTTCGCCTCCATATTTTTGGGAAGCGGGGCGTGACAGGTTTTGTTGGTGGCCCATGCAGGTCCGGTCTTGCAATTGCGAATTAACGAAACAACGATAATGACGGAATGTCCATTAAATAAATCGCAACATCCGAGTCATAAGCCCCGAGTTTAGTCGTTTTCCTATGTCACTAGGTGATAAGAAGACTTAGTTAAACGCATGTGTTTGCTAGTTGGAGGCCTCTGATTGTTAGTTAAACCCCCTGTCAGCAATTGATTTAATCGTCGTAAGAGTTACCTTAGTGGCTCTTGTCTAACTCTGACCATATTAGACTTCTAGAATTTCCCTTTAGTCGTTCGCCTGGGTTCATCGATTTCGGACCAAGCTGAACGCATTTCTTTACCGTCCAGCCCCTTAGAAGGTCTTAGCGCCTAGTTCCTAATCTTTAGTTGGTCGACCGTAGGAGTTTCCGTAGACCTTCCTGATTCATATCCTAGGCGTATGTATGCCTTGATCACCTGACCAATTTCCTTGCCTCGATTCACGAGATCGCCTCATGACGATCGTCGTCAATTTACAAACATCGCCATTGCAAAACTTGAACCTTCTGAAAGTATTCTCTTCCACTAAGTTTAACCTTGTCCAAAATTTTAATATACTTATACTTCATGCTCCTTCATTGATTTAAATTTTTAAAACGTTTTTGAATACTAGCTTATAGTATTTTCCTAGCCTATGTTTTTCGTACTTATGCAAATGCGTCGTCCCTTCATATATTAATTTTATTCTGGACAGTACTTTTGCTTTGCCCAATTCGATTTATAATTTTCCTTCTTATTTGTGTTATACGAATGATACGACGTGTTTACTTTAATATACTTTCAAGACACATGGAATTTCAGCTTTCAGCAAGTTGGCTTTGCTCGTCGTTTTCACCACTTCAGATTTTTGCAGAATTACTATTTTCATAACCTCTTCCTGCTTTAGACCCTCCCTGATTTGATTTTAAAGATTTGCTATTCGATCTTGATAACTCTTATGCTAAGTTACTATTATTTTCTTTCCGCTCACCATACACTCTTTTAGAAAAAAAATTTCTAAACCATACATACTTTCAATTATTTTTATATCCGTACCAGACTTGTTGTGCTCGTATATTAAGAACCTTGTGTAACTCTGTTTCTCATTTTTGGCAAACCTTGGTTCTCTAAAAGTAGTTTCGAATTGATTATTTTCAATTTTCCATAGCCCAAAGTTTTGAAAGCATTTAACCTGATTTTAAATCCTTCCGTTACTTGATTTCATTCTTGACTTTCCAAAATTTTTTGACAACATTATATTAAATTACTGACGTATAAATTTTCTAAAATCTCGCCCTTGATATTCGCGTAAATGATTTTACTTCCCTTTTACAATGAGTTTATATAAACCAATAAAACATTTTCTCTTCCTATGAATATTTGACTCAAACTTATTTTGAACAACCCGCCTTATCGATCTTCAAATATTTTATACAGATGAGGATTCCAACTTTTGAGATACAATAGTTTTCAGATTTTGCGTGTTTTAGCTTGTGTCTTTTACCCTATTTTCTTTTCTCCATCCTTTGTAAGCATCACTACACCCCCTTTTCCCCCAACCTAAGCACCACCATTGAGTCAACGTTTCGTCTAACCAAGCTGTCTCCTTGTGTTCGTCCTATCTGAACTCGTGCTTATCGATTCTTCCCTCGTCACGCTCTCGACCTCTCTACATTGCTTAGGCTTTAGTGCTCGTCAATGTCTCTGTCAACTCTAAGTTGTTAGTAGGCCCTTGGACCCTTGTGATGTTGTCGTGGTGCACGTACCTAAGTTGTGTACGTGGGCTTGAATGAGAATCCCCATAGTATATTGGTGCTTGCCTATGGTGTGATATAAATATATACTCGGAGTTATTCGTGATATTATGAAGTTGTTGTGTGTTAGTATTTATAGATTTGTGTGTAGTTAGCTATACTATACTAGGGATGCCTGTGTATATAAGAGTTAGCGTGAAAATATCTAAGTTGTGTATGTAGTTAGAGATACTTGTGATGGTTGAAATAAATGATTGGTAAAGCTATGTGTATGATAGGTGTGATAATAATAAGCATATGTATAGTTACGTAAGTAGGCCTATTGAGTGACCCATATGTTAGTACGTATGAGAATGTGCTCGTATGTAGATATATATAGTGTTTAGATGTAAGTAGTTATGTTTTGTTGCCTGAGTATATAGGCGATATGCGTATGATAGTAGATTATAATTTTGATTGGTATTGCTTACTTTTACGGGATGTTGCATGCGTGCATACCGTGAGGTATACACGACTATTGCACATCTTAATTATGTACGTGTGGAGGTGTTAGTATACTAATTATAGGTAGTAGGCTATGGTATGAATATGTACACTACTTATGTGTGACTATAATGTTTGTACTAGGGAGGGTATTATAAATATGTGGGTGCTGATGTCTGTAATGTTATTAGTATGGTATATGAATTGATTTAACTATGTGAGTATTACCTGACTAAATATTAAGTGTGATTGATTTATGGAATGTATATGGTTGTAATGGTAGACGTATAAATATTGGAGTGATATTGGTATATGTATGAATGCCGTGTTACGTAAATAGAATATTCTGATATGTGTACTGAGTCTCACTCAAGCTTGAGTGGGTATACTCTAAGTACATTGAATGTATGTCTGAAGTTTGAATATAGCGATGTTTGATGTATGTATAGTGATAGAAGTGTTTGTGCCTGGTTGTGTTACGCACATGGTTGTGGGTCGTTATACCAGTATATAGTTATAGGGTTGGTCTTGTGGTATAGCTATTTATTAGGACTTGTTGTGTGAACATATGTATACTAGCTAAACTAGGTGCATAGATGTGCTAGTAATATAATGGTATGATTGGTATGCGTAAATGAACTGTTAGCGTGTATGGGTGTGCACCATGCACGGGTAAGTGTGTGCTTAGTTATAGGTATTGATGACTATGGTATATGTGGCGTGTCGTAAATACAGTTATAGGACCGTACGTGATGTGAATACGTGGTGAACTATTTGCATGTATTTGAATGACTATACATTGTGAGAATATGGTAGTAGTGAATATATATTAGATATAGTGAAACTTGAATAATAATGGTATGGTGTGACTACATGAATTGATGTGTTTGGTATGGGATGCGTACTAAGAAATTATTAGAGGGTAGTATACCCTTGATGTTTGCGCATAGGTAGCTACATATAGGTAGAGCAATGATTGTATTGGCTAAGTGTGAGACTATCCTATATAAGTATCTGAACTATTGTTTTGTGAGTAGTAGTTATATAAGGGATGTATGCTTATATATATGATTGAAATACATGTATGAAATTGACTGACTATAATAAGTATAAGTGATAACGTACGTGAATGTATATATATACGTGTTGGTAGTGTTAATGTTTGACTACCTAGTGCGTATATAAGCACTTGTAATAGCTATACCTGGTTTGAAATATAATGTGACTTGATTGGGGTAGTTAATAGAGCGACTAGATATATTAGAAAGTCCGAGGACGGACTTTATTCTAAGGTGGGGAGGATGTAACGACCACTTTTCGTTGTACTTTGTTCGTGCACGTGCTCTTGACCGCGCACGTGTTTGTTTCAGACTTTATTTGATTGTGAACACTTTAGTGTGATATGCCGTTGTGAACGTCTCTGAGAGTAGTAAATAGTGGCACTATCTTGGAACGACACTCCTCGAGTCGTTTTCCCACAATTTAAACTTACTCGATGAGACGTGACGATTCTCACTCTTGACGGGAGACGTTTCTATTTTTAGTTTCGTCGTCCGACGTCGAATTTGAGATCCGTCTTCTTAGTTATCTCACATTCGTCATCACGATCACCATGATATTTATTTTATAATTTTTGGAGTTTATTTGACCACTTTTATATTTTTAGCAAGTTTTAAAATATTTTTAATAATTAATTTATAAATTATTTTCGGCCAAATAAAATTTATTTGAGTTTTAAACGTATTAAAGAATTTTTGAGCCAATTTCCAGCTCATTTGGACCAAGTCAAATCCTTGGGCGAGTTGGAGAAGTTGAATTTCAAATTTTAAATCTTTTTGAACTTCTAATCCTATTAGATTTAGCCCTAGACCAAGTCAACCCATCTATACTATATAAGCAACCCCTAGCAAGACCTATTTTCGCAAGAAATTAGCCCTAGCCTCTTCCAAAACCAAAATTGGACGTTGCGACGATTCGTCGCAACGTTGCGACGTTCAGCCACCGCACGACCGAGAAAACCACGCCCGTTTCCCCGCTCCGACCGAAGGCCAACCCCGCATCCGCCCCGCTCCGCACGCAGCAGCGACCGACCGCTCCGTTCCCTCGGTCTGACCGAGGGATTGGCCCGCATCCGCTTCGCATCCAAGCGCCGCACAGCGCTCCGCATCGACCCGCCTCGTCGCCCCGCTCCACACAGCGTCTGACCGGTCGCCCCGCCCGCAGCGACCGACGATCGCAACATTGCAACGTTGCAACGTTGCAGCCCCGCTCTCCAAGCGCCTGACCGACTCTCCTCATCGATCTGACCGAAGGAAATCTCGCACCACAGCCACCCCGCAGCCGCTGCACGCCCCAAGCGCCGTTTCCCTGTGTCTGACCGAGCCAAGTCCCCGCACCGAGGCTGTACGATCGAGAGCCACTCGTCGCAACCCCGCATCCGTCGCACCACTTGCCTCCGTGGGCCCCCAAGTTCTCCAGAGGTATTGTGGGTCCCTCAAAGGTCCCTAGGACTACTGTGGGCCCCACCTTGGTGCGTTCTCTTTGACGACTTGCCGCGTACGACGTCGTCGCACGTCGTAGCCCGTCGTCGCACGTGCTAGCGTTGGAATCTGGAATCGTCGCCCGGGTTGATTGCTCTGAAATTTCCAGCGAGGAATCTAATTGGAATCTGGACTTGGAGCGCGATCTTTTATTCCAACCCCCGGCGTCGCTACCCGACGCCGGTGTAGCTTTCGCGTCGTGTTGAGGTAACGTTTTGCACCCCTAGGACCCCCAACCCAATTGCATGCTAATCAAGACTAAAAATCGGTATTTTAAAGTATTTTAAATGTTTTAGCAATCACTAATCAAGATTAATAAAACGGATGTAGGCCGGTGGACTTGTGCACGTAGGAATCGTGACTTTGGACTCGTTGGACGGTGTTTTCTTGACGTGATAATTGCAGGCAAGTGAAACTTGCCAAATCTTGCTTAGGGCCATGTTTTAGGCCATTTACTTGTTTTTAGCGTAAAAGAGACTAGTCAGTGAAATGATAGCTGGCTAGACGCCTACTTGATCTAGTTTGACAACGAAACTAGATCCGTCACCTAAATGATCTAGCTTGACAACGAAGCTAGATCCAACCCCTTAAACTTGTTGATCATGCATGCTTAACTGCCACGTTTACTTTCCTTACCTGTACGCTTTACTACTTGCCATGTCATGTCATCCATGCATTGAATGTCGCATTCGTAGCACACGCTACATACTTGTACTTGCTTGTCCCAGGCTAGGTGCACCCCTACGCCATACTTGTTAAAACACTTCCTGGCTCGTGATCCAGAAGCGAGCATTCCCGTTCGGGGGTAAGGCCCTGGCTCGATACACGTGGAGGGGTAGGGTTGAGCGACCACTCAGCGTAAAAGTGTGCCCGTACAGCCTCTTCAGCTGTAAGGCGTGAACTCTGTGCACGAGGTGCTTACTTTTCTTGTCTTGTACTTGTCTTGTGAATGTCATGCCATGCTCGTACTTTACTTCGCTTTACTTTACCTGTTGCACCCATTACTTTAACTGCCATGTCATTGCATCATGCTAGAACTTTTAGGTTGCTCTTACTTGTACTTTCAGTTTCACTTGCACAAGTCTTTTAGACTTGCTGACATGTGCCCCTTGCTCTTTTGGGTGTCACATGTTAGACCCTGAGCCAGAGACAGGTGTTGAGGACGAGGTCTTTGCTGACGCTGAGCCTGAGCCTACGTTCGTTGAGGAGTACGAGGACACCGGAGACCAGTCTTAGTGGCTGTTGAGCTGTTTTACTTTAGCTTGCTGTTAGTTGTCGGTGCTTGCACCATTACTTTGCTTTCGTACCTTGTACTTTTGTTGGCCATGCTGGGCCTCTTTTAGACTCTTTTATTTTAGCCTGGTGGCTTTTTCTGCGATGTTGAGATTTATTATTATGGATATTCTGAGATGTTTCTTTGTCTCTTTTCGTTATTATTATCTTTGTTTCGTTTCGCGTTGCAAGGACCTGCAGTTTTAAATTTGATCGACGCTTATCGGACTTGCAGCTTTGTAGCTTCAAGTCTGAGCGGACCTTCTCACGCTTCGCCTCCATATTTTTGGGAAGCGGGGCGTGACAATAGATGTCCAAGGGACCATATCATTTAGCACCGTCTGAGCTAGAAGATTTGCAGGCCCAACTAGATGAGCTACTGAAGAAGGGATGGATACGACCCAGTGTATCTCCTTGGGGATCTCCTATATTGCTGGTAAAGAAGAAAGACGAACCATACTGTTAGTGCACGGGTACGGATCCTGTTGGAGTATTCGCGTACCCGACCCATTTGGCACCTACAACCCGATACACGTCGCTCAAAGCGGAGTGTTTCCAAGTCAAACTAACGGATCGTTCGACCGTTAGGCTTGCGCTAATATTCAGGGGGAGGTTAATGTGACTGAGTAAATGGGCAGCCGTTATCTCTAATCCTAGAGGAGATCATGCCCGAATCAATGAGAGATGGTTACATACAATCAAAGGGGAACAACCTATAAATAGACGAAAGGACAAAGGTAAATGGGCTCCAATTCCACGATACGAGATCTAAGACATAGAACTCTACTTTCTCAGCAGGTATTTCTTACATCATAGAGCTAGTAAGGATAGATTTGAGGCGAACCTCCGTGGGTCGATCTCAGCTGCTCCTAGCTCCCTCTCATCATTAAGTTCACATACTAACTTAAGCATCAGATGGGATTTGGGTCGGAACCCAGATCCGACCCCCCTAACGTGTCTCTATGGTGTAGATCGACGAATCGCCATCTTCCGCGAAGGTCGTTTTCGAGCTTCCCAGCCTCAAACGATCGACACATCAACTGTCCAAGGGTCGATCGAGCACCGCATCATCATCAGCATCCATCATTCGACCCAGGTTCTTCCAACCTAGAGTCCCACTTCACCTGCTGACGAGGCTTCGACTCAGCACGAAAAGCCCACGTTAGCTTGACAACTGTCTTGGTCAATTTTGGCCTAAAAAGTTTGGTGCCGTCTGTAGAAAACCATGAGTCGACATCTCGATAAACGAACCTCTCAACCATGTCGACTCACCAATCAACATCCTCTGGGGATGTCTCGACACCTCCCAGCGTCGGCCTCTTCAACATGATAATGGGACGTCCCCCGCACCCGGAGTTGTCAACCTCTTTCCAAAGCTCCTACGTCGGAAGGTTGATGACAATATCTGTGGGGTGAAAGCGTCCCAGAGATTCCACACCTCCTATTCTCAGATGAAAATCTGGAGGGTGTGGAAATGCTGCATGATGATGTCGTCGTCATCACGGCCACCGTCAACGAGATCACCGTAAAGAGGTTACTCGTCGATACTGGAAGCTCGTGCGATATACTCTTCTTCACTACCTTGGAGAGGATGAGGTTGTCCTCCATGGAGTTGACGCCCTGTTCGGGGCCCCTGGTGGGATTCACCGGACACTCCTCCCCAATAGCAGGCATCATCACCCTACAGGTGACCCTTGGCACGTATCATCGACAAATCACTCGCCTGACTAGTTTCATAGTGTTGAAGATCAACTCGACGTACAACTGGATCATCGGGAGACCACTACTAAACGCTATAGAAGCGGTGGTCTCAACTTTCCATCAGATAATCAAATTCCAGACCCCCGAGGGAGTCTGGAAGACAAGAGGAAATCAAAAGCAGGCACGGTCATGCTATGCATTGTCCACCACTCTGAGAAGGATTGGACAGGCGGACCTAGTCGATCCCCAATGTGAAGATCGACGGCCCGCAGCAGTTGAAGAAATGGAGAGCATCCGGATCTCCGAAGGAGGGAAAACAGTCTCTATCGGAACATTGCTCCCTTTCGAACTAAGAACAGTTGATCGCTCTCCTGCAAGAGCATGTAGACGTTTTCGCCTGGTCCCCGAAGGATATGCCCGGCATCAACCCCGAAGTGATATCCCACAAGCTGGAAGTCGGCCCGACTTCCAGGCCCATGAAGCAAAAGAAGAGAAACATGGGGGCGAGAAGATGACGGCTGCAGTTGAGGAAGCGGATCGACTTCTGGAGGCAGGTTTCATTCGAAAAGTCAAATATCCTGAATGGCTCTCGAATGTCGTGATGGTGAAGAAGACGAACGGCAAATGGCAAATGTGCGTCGACTTCATCGATCTCAACAAAGCGTGCCCGAAGGATAGTTACCCCTGCCACGAATCGACCATCTGGTCGACAGTGCTTTGGGTTACGAACTTCTCAGCTTCATGGACATATTCTCAGGATATAACCAAATCCAGATGGCACCGGAAGATGAAGAGAAGACTTCGTTCATCAATGATAGAGGTATTTTCTGTTACACCAAAATGCCATTTGGTTTGAAGAATGCAGGAGCCATGTACCAACGCATGATGAACGGAGTCTTCGAGGCTCAAATCAGACGGAACCTAGAAGTCTACGTCGACGATATGTTGGTCAAATCGAAGAAATCAACGGATCACATCGCAGATATTCGGGAGATATTCGTGCAGATCCGGTGATACAACCTTTGGTTAAACCCTACCAAATGTACCTTTGGAGTTCGGTCAAGGAAGTTCCTTGGTTCATGCTAACGAATCGAGGGATCGAGGCCAACCATGACAAGATCGCTGTGATCGTTACGATAAGGAGCCTTTGACCATCAGAGAACTCCAAAGGCTGAACGGAAGTATAGCTGCTTTGGGCCGATTCTTGTCTAAGTCAGTCGAGAGGTCGTTGCCTTTCTTCAAAGTGTTGAGAAAGGCGATAGCCTTCGCGTCGAGTGGCAAGAGAGCCATCGAATGGGACACAGACGTCAAGAAAGCCTACTCTAAGTTAAAGGAGTACCTCCGCAGCCCACCTCTCCTGACCAAGCCAGATAAAGATGACCAACTCATCATCTATCTAGCCATTACCATAGAGGACGTAAGCTCGGCACTCGTCAAAGAGGACTCGGGAGTGCAACGGCCCTTCTACTACGTCAGTCAGGTTCTCCGAGGCGCAGAGATCAATTGTTCGAGGAAAGAGAAGATGGTGTGTCACGACCCGCTTCCCTGAAATGGAGGCGAGACGTGAAAAGGTCCGCACGGGAGTGGAGCTGTGAAGCCCCAAACCCGATAAGCGTCCACAATACATAAACAGGTCCCTGTAACCACAACAAAATAACAATAATAACACAATGCGAGACTGAAATAAAATTCCACATCTCACAAATTGTCCAACATCAAAAAGAGTCCAACATCCAGAAAAGCCACCAGGCTAAAAGAAAAGAGTCTAAAGGCCCAGAACAAGGCCAACAAGGAAACGACATAACAAAATATAGGTGCTACGCACCGATAACAAAACCACTGTCTAACAAAAGTAAAACACAACGAAGACACTAGGACTGGTCCCCAGTGTCCACGTACTCCCCGTCAAACACATGCTCGGGCTCGGCGTCAGCAAACACCTCGTCCTCAACGAGGTACTCGGGCTCAGGATCTAACATGTGTCACCCAAAAGAGTAAAGGGGCACATGTCAGCAAGTCTAAAAGACTTGGGCAAGGAAACTGAAAGTAAGGCAACTAGCAACCTAGCAGTTTAGTATGATGCATGGCATGTCAGTTATAACATGATTGCACAATTTAAAACATGGCAAGACAGTTTGTACAAGAGAACAATCATCGGGACAAGACAAGACAAGACAAGACAAGAGTAGCCACGCTACTATCAATTTCAATCAATTCACATTGTTGGTGTTTACGCCCTTCGCTGAATGGTAAACATTCAGACCGATCGGCACTAAACACGATTCACATTTCACGGTTGTTTTGTAGATGTTTGCGCCCTTCACTGAATGGCTAGCATGTCAGTCCGATCGGCCCCAAACACTACCCCACCCCAAAGAGTTTACGCCTTACAACTGCAGTTGTTGATCAAACAGACTCCCAGTTGAATGGCCGCTTAACCCTCACCCCCTATACCCACACGTAATGGAGCCAGGGTCCCCGCACAATGAACTCAGCTAGTGAGCCTGGGGTTGCCCCGCACAATGAGCTCGCATTCTTAAACATTTGGTGTAGGGGTGCACCTAGCCGGAAACACGCAATTCGGGCATTGGCTATCAACCAACACATGGCCCGCTTCTGGAACACGAGCCAGGAACACAACATTGTAGCGAAGCTACGCAATCACAGCAATATCTAAAGAATGCGAGGTCATGACAATTTATTTGCGTACAGTTAATTAAATTAAACGTGACAGGCGAAATGCAATGACATGAACATATACGCGTACCGTTAATTGAAAGTAAACATGACATGGAAAATATGCAACATGCTAAATGTGTTGGAACTAGCTTCGTTGTCAAGCTAGTTCCTCAATTTACGCCTAGGCGAGTATCATTTCGTCGCCTAGCCTCTTTTACGCCTACTATAAGAAAATGGCCTAAAACATGGCCTAAACCTTAAGTGGCAAGTTTCACTTGCCTAGCACCGGGGATCGACGATCACTTCGTCACACGGATGCTATCTACGGGGGAAATCGCTGTTTTGGGGGACAATCAACAAACAACATGAAATTAATTAGGGTTCACCAAAATTATCAATAAGTTATGAAAACAACGGTAGAACGATTTCTTACCGAGAGGAGGCGGAAGAAACACTTCGGAGAACCCTAGGATCAGATCTGGAAGAGATTGGAGAAGTTTGGGGAAACTAGGGTTTTGGGGGATTTGGGGGTTTTGATGGGTTTTGATGGAGATTTGGGGAAGATGAGGGGTAGATGGAGTGAATGGATGGATTGGATGATGATTCTAGGGCTTGGAATGGAGAAATGGAGCTTGGAGGAAGATGGGGGCTCAAGGGGGAAGATTCTAGGGTTTTGGGTCGTGTTGGAGAAGATGAAGTCGTTTGGGAGGGGTATTTATAGGTTGGGCTGGCGGCTGCCCAGAAATTAGGGTTTTAACACAGACTAGTCGGTCAAAGAACAACCACTGACCGACTAGTTTGGCAACTAGTCGGTCGGTCGACCAACGCAGACCGACTAAGTGCAAACAGTAACTCCTGAACGAAAATAGGATTTAGAGTTAGTCGGTCCATGAACAAATACTGACCGACTAGTTTAGCATCTAGTCGGTCGATGAACGTTCTTAGACCGACTAAGAGTAAACAGTAACTGATACAAAAAATAATATGATGAGTTAGTCGGTTTAAGAAGCATTGCTGACCGACTAGTTTGCAACCTAGTCGGTCAACCAACGTTCTTAGACCGAGTAACGATAAACAGTAACTCCTGAGAAATTTAGAAAGCTAACTAGTCGGTCCAAGAAGGATTGCCGACCGACTGGATCGTCATCTAGTCGGTCGGTGGCCCTTCTTACACCGGCTAATGAGCACAGAAAGTACCGATACGGAGCGCGGGGCCCCGGGATCGATTCCTATGACTCCTAGGCTTGATCTAACAGTTAGATACGACCGTTATGAAGTCCGTCACGAATGACATACTTCGAAATCGACAATCCTAAGGAAGAAGCGAGAAAATACGACGAATCAATCGAAAATGAAATCTACGGAGACGAAAACCACTCAAGAGGAGAAAATCCACCAAAACATATATTATATTATATTAAATCCAGATTCATGAAAAGCAGTCGTTACATCCTCCCCAACTTAAGAAAAATTCCGTCCTCGGAATTTCCAAATACTCACGAGTCCGGAAACAAAAGTGGGAAACGCTCTCGCATCTCATCCTCATTCTCCCAAGTAGACTCTCCAGGTGAACCGTGTCGCCACATCACCCTCACAAGATTGACAACCTTGTTACGAAGCGATTTCTGACGCCTGTCCAGAATCTGCACTGGATGCTGGTCATACGTCATATCGGGGCGAACGGTAATCTCCGAAAAATCCACCGCATGAGACGGATCGCTAATGTATCGACGAAGCTGCGACACATGGAAAACATTGTGAACTCCTTCCAAAGATGGCGGCAAGGCCAAGCGATAAGCTACCTCGCCAACCCTCTCCAAAATGTCAAATGGTCCAATGTATCGCGGGCTCAACTTTCCACGCTTCCCAAAACGAATCACACCACGATTCGGGGAAATCTTCAAGAACACATGGTCGCCTGGCTGAAACTCCAAAGGACGACGTTTAGCATCCGCCCAATGCTTAAAACGGTCCTGAGCAATTCTCAACCTCTCCCGAATATTCCTGACGATATCCACGGCCTCCACGATCATCTCAGGTCCCAACAACTCCCGATCACCAACGTCATCCCAACTCAATGGCGATCGACATTTCCTCCCATAAAGAGCGGCGAAAGGCGCCATGCCAATACTTGCCTGGAAGCTGTTGTTGTAAGAGAACTCCACCAAATGTAGATGGTCCTCCCACGAACCCTTGAAATCCAACATGCACGCCCTCAGCATGTCTTCCAAAATCTGAATCGTCCTCTCGGACTGGCCATCCGTCTGCGGATGGTACGCCGTGCTGAAACTCAGACGCGTACCCAAGCTCTTCTGCAAACTCTGCCAGAACTGAGATGTGAACCTCGTGTCTCTGTCAGACACGATACTCACGGGGACTCCATGAAGTCGCACAACCTCCTGCACGATTCACGTTACATCACTATCCAAACTAGGAAAAGGAAATAAAAACGGAGAGTAAAAGAATTTTACCTCCATATATCTCTTGCTAGCGCCTCAGTGGACTGTCCCACTCGGAACGGAATAAAATGCGCAGATTTGGTCAATCGATCTACGATCACCCAAATCGCGTCATTCTGCTTCGGACTCCGAGGTAGTCCAGTCACGAAGTCCATATTGATGTGCTGCCATTTCCACTCCGGGATCGGAAGCGGTTGTAGCAACCCGGCCGTACGCTGATGTTCCGCCTTCACTTGCTGGCAAACCAAGCACTTGGCTACACTCCGAGCCACACTCCTCTTCATACCATGCCACCAATAATTCAGACGAAGATCCTGGTACATCTTGGTGCCACCAGGATGCACAGAATACGGCGAACTGTGTGCCTCCACCATCAGCTCCTCTCTGATATCCCCAGCAGGCACACACAACCTGGCTCCAAACCTCAGCGAGCCATCCTCATGAATCAAAAAGTCAGTCCGCAGACCGGCTTCCACCTGCTCCCGAATCCTTACCAGCTTCGGATCCTCAGCCTGGCCAGCCTTAATCCGATCCACGATCGTCGACTGTACCTGCATGTACATCAACGAAGAAGCCTCTCCAGTAAGAACAATCTCCACGCCAGACTCGCAAAAATCCTGCTGCAATCTCCACTGCGAGGTCAAAATCATCACCGCTGGAAGCCTACTCAAAGCATCCGGAACCACATTCACCTTGCCAGGGTGATACTGCAAATCAATATCATAATCTGCCATAAGCTCCAACCACCGACGCTGTCGCATGTTGAGCTCCTTCTGAGTGAAAATATACTTCAAGCTTTTGTGATCGGTGAAAATCTTCACTTTCTCACTCAGCAAGAAGTGCCTCCAAATCTTAAGAGCAAACACAACGGCAGCCAACTCCAAATCATGCGTCGGGTAATTCTTCTCATGAACCTTAAGCTGACGAGACGCATACACCACAACATGCCCATGCTGATGCAACACACAACCTAGACCCTTGCCAGAAGCATCGCAAAAGATCTCAAATCCACCGCTGCGGTCAGGCACAACAAGAATAGGGGCAGTCGTCAACCTCTCCTTCAGAATACCAAAAGCACCCTCACAATCACCCGACCAAACATAAGCAACATCCTTCCGCGTCAACCTGGTCATCGGCTCAGCAATACGGGAAAAGTCCTTAATGAATCGCCGATAATAACCGGCAAGTCCAAGGAAGCTCCGAATCTCAGACGCTGACGACGGAACAGGCCACTCCCGGATGGCCCTAATCTTCTCGGGATCCACTGAAATTCCATCTCCAGTCACCACATGCCCGAGAAAAGCAACTCGATCCAGCCAAAACTCGCACTTCGAAAACTTAGCATACAACCGATGCTTCCTCAAAATCTCCAACACCGTCCTTAAGTGCGAGGCATGCTCTTCCTCTGACTTCGAATAGATCAGAATGTCGTCAATAAAGATAACGACAAACTTATCCAAAAAGTCGTAGAAAATCAGGTTCATCAGATTCATGAAAACTGCGGACGCGTTAGTTACGCCAAAAGGCATAACCACGAACTCATAGTGTCCATACTTCGTCCTGAACGCTGTCTTCGGAACATCTCCCTTCTTAACCTTCAACTGATGGTAACCACTCCTCAAATCCAACTTAGAAAACACCCTCGAACCTCCAAGCTGATCAAAAATATCATCAATGCGAGGCAACGGGTATTTATTCTTAATGGTTACCGCATTCAACTCCCGATAGTCCACGCACATTCGACGCGAACCATCCTTCTTCTTAACCAGCAACACCGGTGCTCCCCACGGAGACACACTAGGACTAATATAACCCTTCTGCAAAAGCTCATCCAACTGCTTCCGCAACTCTTCCAACTCAGCAGGTGCCATACGATACGGCGCCTTCGAAATCGGCTGCGCACCTGGAACAAGATCGATAGAAAATTCCAAAGCTCGATCAGGCGGCAAACCAGACATCTCCTCGGGGAAGACGTCGCCAAAATCTCGCACCACAGCTGGCCACTCCAGCTCCATCTGCATAGCCACGGCCTCCACCGGCCTGGCCCGAAATCTGACAGGACCAAGCGAACTACTACCACGACTGAACTCAAATACTGGGTGTCCGGGAATCTCGAACACCACCTTCTTCCTCCTGCAGTCAATCGTAGCATAGAAGCTCGCCAGCCAATCCATCCCAAGAACTGCATCATAGTTGATGATGTCGTGGACAATGAAATCAGCGAAAAGCTCATGTCCACAGACCACCAACGAGCAAGAATTGCAACCACGATGCACCGAGACCACACCATTCCCTGTAACGATATTCCAACTCTTGGGAAGAGGGGACGTCGACAAGGAATGCCTCTCCACGAAGCTCCGAGAAATAATGCACATCGATGCACCCGAGTCAAAGAGGACTCGTGCAGGAAATGTGCAAACCAAAATCACACCTAATCAAGCAATTAACAATCAAATCCTAGTCTAGCAAACAACCATGTTCAAGCAAACAACACAATCTAACAATCTAAACCAGCTAGGAAAGTAACATCTAGAGTGAGGATTACCTGCGATAACCTCATCCACAGCCGCGCTCTTCGCAGCGGTCATCAGAAAAGCCTGCCTCCTCGGCAGAACAGCCTGCCGAAAAGCCTGCCCCTGCGGAACAAGAGCCGCTCCACGCCCAGCAGGAACAGACGCTCGCTGCTGCAACGGCTGAGCTGCAACAGGAGCCCTCCGCAGCGGACCCGCATGCCGACAATCCTTCGCGATATGAGAAGCATCACCGCAAACCAGGCACTGGCCCAAAAACTTCCGACACTGATCCTTGATGTGGCCAGGCTTGCCGCAGAAATGGCAAGTCTTCAGAATAGGCCATCCTGGCCTCTTAAACTGAGCGGACTGATTAGGCCTGAATCCAGGTCTAACCACAGCTCTCGCCTGTTCCACAGGCCTCTTCCCAGCACCAATAACAGACCCCCTCCTTTGGTTCACGAGCAGCTCCTGCCTCTTGGCAGCGACCAGAACCTTCTGATAAGATTCCCGGTCAGAAGAGGTCACAAAACTCTGGAGCTCCGAAGCAAGCCCCTGCAGAAACCTCTGAGCTCTCTCCTCAGCGTCCTGCACCATCTTTGGTGCAAACCGACTCAGCCTCATGAACTCCTGGTGGTACATGTCCACCGACGAGTTCCCCTGCTTCAGATCGATAAAACGCTGCAACATCTCCTCCTTGGCAGCCTTCGGGAAGAACTCACCCTCAAATCTGGCTTTGAAGGTAGCCCAAGCTATCGGCTCCACCAACAACTTCTCTTCCGCATCCCACCAATTCCTGGCGTTATCCTTGAGCTGCTTCTTCGCCAAATCAACCCATCCAGCCGGGTTGATCTTGGCCATCTTCAGATTGTCCTCGACGTTCCGAATCCACTCATCGGCAGCCAGAGGACCCTCAGAACCATCAAAATATGCGGGACCCAGCTCCCGAAATTGCTTCGCTCCTGGCTCAGAGCGAGGGGCATCCGGAAGAGTCCGGGCAGCTCGAGCAGGTGGAGCATTCTGGACTTGCAAAAGCACGCCCTGCTGCACTTGCATCATCTGGATCATCATCCGCATCATCTCACCGCTGGTGGGTTCCCGCTCAGGCTCCTCATCATGAGGGAGCGCACCACTACCCCCACCACGGGTGAAACGCCTTCCTGCCATCTAATGACACAGAGAACGAATCAGATTAGACTCATAGCTTATGACTCGGACGTCGAACTTAATTTATTGGACATTCAAATATTATTATTGCTATTCCAAAAATCGCAGTTACAGAAAGACCTGCATGGGCCACCACTAAAACCTGTCACGACCCGCTTCCCTGAAATGGAGGCGAGACGTGAAAAGGTCCGCACGGGAGTGGAGCTGTGAAGCCCCAAACCCGATAAGCGTCCACAATACATAAACAGGTCCCTGTAACCACAACAGAATAACAATAATAACACAATGCGAGACTGAAATAAAATTCCACATCTCACAAATTGTCCAACATCAAAAAGAGTCCAACATCCAGAAAAGCCACCAGGCTAAAAGAAAAGAGTCTAAAGGCCCAGAACAAGGCCAACAAGGAAACGACATAACAAAATATAGGTGCTACGCACCGATAACAAAACCACTGTCTAACAAAAGTAAAACACAACGAAGACACTAGGACTGGTCCCCAGTGTCCACGTACTCCCCGTCAAACACAAGCTCGGGCTCGGCGTCAGCAAACACCTCGTCCTCAACGAGGTACTCGGGCTCAGGATCTAACATGTGTCACCCAAAAGAGTAAAGGGGCACATGTCAGCAAGTCTAAAAGACTTGGGCAAGGAAACTGAAAGTAAGGCAACTAGCAACCTAGCAGTTTAGTATGATGCATGGCATGTCATTTATAACATGGGTGCACAATTTAAAACATGGCAAGACAGTTTGTACAAGAGAACAATCATCGGGACAAGACAAGACAAGACAAGACAAGAGTAGCCACGCTACTATCAATTTCAATCAATTCACATTGTTGGTGTTTACGCCCTTCGCTGAATGGTAAACATTCAGACCGATCGGCACTAAACACGATTCACATTTCACGGTTGTTTTGTAGATGTTTGCGCCCTTCGCTGAATGGCTAGCATGTCAGTCCGATCGGCCCCAAACACTACCCCACCCCAAAGAGTTTACGCCTTACAACTGCAGTTGTTGATCAAACAGACTCCCAGTTGAATGGCCGCTTAACCCTCACCCCCTATACCCACACGTAATGGAGCCAGGGTCCCCGCACAATGAACTCAGCTAGTGAGCCTGGGGTTGCCCCGCACAATGAGCTCGCATTCTTAAACATTTGGCGTAGGGGTGCACCTAGCCGGAAACACGCAATTCGGGCATTGGCTATCAACCAACACATGGCCCGCTTCTGGAACACGAGCCAGGAACACAACATTGTAGCGAAGCTACGCAATCACAGCAATATCTAAAGAATGCGAGGTCATGACAATTTATTTGCGTACAGTTAATTAAATTAAACGTGACAGGCGAAATGCAATGACATGAACATATACGCGTACCGTTAATTGAAAGTAAACATGACATGGAAAATGTGCAATATGCTAAATGTGTTGGAACTAGCTTCGTTGTCAAGCTAGTTCCTCAATTTGCGCCTAGGCGAGTATCATTTCGTCGCCTAGCCTCTTTTACGCCTACTATAAGAAAATGGCCTAAAACATGGCCTAAACCCTAAGTGGCAAGTTTCACTTGCCTAGCACCGGGGATCGACGATCACTTCGTCACACGGATGCTATCTACGGGGGAAATCGCTGTTTTGGGGGACAATCAACAAACAACATGAAATTAATTAGGGTTTCACCAAAATTATCAATAAGTTATGAAAACAACGGTAGAACGATTTCTTACCGAGAGGAGGCGGAAGAAACACTCCGGAGAACCCTAGGATCAGATCTGGAAGAGATTGGAGAAGTTTGGGGAAACTAGGGTTTTGGGGGATTTGGGGGGTTTGATGGGTTTTGATGGAGATTTGGGGAAGATGAGGGGTAGATGGAGTGAATGGATGGATTGGATGATGATTCTAGGGCTTGGAATGGAGAAATGGAGCTTGGAGGAAGATGGGGGCTCAAGGGGGAAGATTCTAGGGTTTTGGGTCGTGTTGGAGAAGATGAAGTCGTTTGGGAGGGGTATTTATAGGTTGGGCTGGCGGCTGCCCAGAAATTAGGGTTTTAACACAGACTAGTCGGTCAAAGAACAACCACTGACCGACTAGTTTGGCAACTAGTCGGTCGGTCGACCAACGCAGACCGACTAAGTGCAAACAGTAACTCCTGAACGAAAATAGGATTTAGAGTTAGTCGGTCCATGAACAAATACTGACCGACTAGTTTAGCATCTAGTCGGTCGATGAACGTTCTTAGACCGACTAAGAGTAAACAGTAACTGATACAAAAAATAATATGATGAGTTAGTCGGTTCAAGAAGCATTGCTGACCGACTAGTTTGCAACCTAGTCGGTCAACCAACGTTCTTAGACCGACTAACGATAAACAGTAACTCCTGAGAAATTTAGAAAGCTAACTAGTCGGTCCAAGAAGGATTGCCGACCGACTGGATCGTCATCTAGTCGGTCGGTGGCCCTTCTTACACCGGCTAATGAGCACAGAAAGTACCGATACGGAGCGCGGGGCCCCGGGATCGATTCCTATGACTCCTAGGCTTGATCTAACAGTTAGATACGACCGTTATGAAGTCCGTCACGAATGACATACTTCGAAATCGACAATCCTAAGGAAGAAGCGAGAAAATACGACGAATCGATCGAAAATGAAATCTACGGAGACGAAAACCACTCAAGAGGAGAAAATCCACCAAAACATATATTATATTATATTAAATCCAGATTCATGAAAAGCAGTCGTTACATGGTGTTCGCGCTGATCCAATCTGCGAGGAGGTTGTGACCGTACTTCCAAGCGCACACCATCCTGGTCCTCACCGACACTCCATTAGATCAGACCTTGAAGAGGCTGGATCGTTCAGGGAAAATGACGAAATGGGGAGTCGAAGTAAACGAATTTGACATCCAGTTCAAGCCGAGGACCGCCATCAAAGGACAGGCTCTCGCCGACTTCATTGTCGAACTCACTTGCGACGACAGCCCAGTGGAAGAGGTATATGTTACAAACATACTACCTGAGGCTACCCCCTCATCCACAATAGGTATCAATTTGCCAACCGATACAATTGAAGACGAGGGAACCTGGATCGTACAAGTTGACGGTTCGGCCACTCAAGCCGGAAGCGGGGCCGGAATAATTGTCCAAACGTCAGCGGGCAATATATTCGAGAATGCTATCCGCTTCGACTTCCAAACTACAAATAATATTGCTAAGTACGAAGTGGCCATCAACGGACTCTGATTGGCTCGAGCCCTAGGAGCAAAAGTGGTCCAACTACTCAGCGATTCTAGCCTCGTAGTCCACCAACTAAACGGAACCTTCGAGGCCCACGAAGACTCAATGCAGAGTTACATGCAAGTTGCTAAAGCAGATCTCACCAAATTCAGTCGCATGGAAATCTATCATGTTCCGAGGTCGAAGAATCACCGAGCTGACGCCCTGTCGAAGCTTGCGTCATCCTCACCCACGGGGCTGGTCGGACAGTGTATGTGCAACGTCTACCGCACCCCAACGGGTTGGAGTAGGAGGTGCTAAGAATCGACCGAGGAATCACTTGGATGGATCCCATAATCCATTACCTGAACACGGGGGAAAACCCGACCGACGCGGTGGAGGCACGAAAGCTAGAATGGAAGGCATACCAATTCGTTCTGCTAGATGGGTCATTGTACAAAATACGATGGACCAGGTATGATGTTTCCCCTACCTAAAATGTTTAGCCCCGCAGGAAGCGTACTACGTGATCCAAGAGATCCATGAGGGTGATTGCAGAAACCATTGCGGCGGAAAAGACATAGCTTTGAAGGCCGTGAGACAAGGCTATTTTTAGCCAACGATGTTCAAAGATGTCGTTAAGTACATACGAAGGTGCTCAACTTGCCAAAAATTCTCAAGGATCAGCTCGACCCCACCAACTGACCTTATCCCCATCGTCAGTCCAGTGCCTTTCGCCAAATGGGGTTTGGACCTCCTCGGTCCGTTCAAACAAGAGAGCGGGCAACGGAAATTCCTAATAGTGGCGATCGACTACTTCACGAAGTGGATCGAGGCAGAGCCCCTATCTCGAATCACCTGGAAGGAGGCTCGAAGCTTCGTCTGGAAATCCAGTGTCAGTCGTTTTGCCATCACACAATCCATTGTGACAGACAATGGGACGCAGTTCGACAGTGCCGGCTTCAGAGACTTCTGCTCTGAGCCGAAGATCAAGCTACATTTTGCCTATATCGCCCATTCCCAGTCTAATGGGTTGGCCAAGGCTGCTAACAAATGCATTCTTGGACCTCTCCGAAAGAGAATAACAGGGCTCGAGGGAACATGGCCAGAAGAAATTCCCGGCATACTATGGTCGTACAGAACGACCCACAAAACCTCGACGGGAGAAACACCATTCATGCTGGCTTACGGATGTGAAGTTGTTGTCCCAGTGGAAATTAATGAATGACCACTTTGTCTCCAATACTACGACGAGGAAAGAAACTCGGAAGGACTCGAACTCAACCTACAACTGGTTGACGAGGTCTTTTGGCAACCCTCATCGAACAGAAAGGACGCATGGCCCGATATTTCAACTCAAAGGTTTGTGGACGTAGCTTCCGTGTGGGTGACCTGGTCCTACGTAAAGCTGCTTTCACTCCCGAGATTTTCAAGCAAGGAAAGCTCGCTGCAAAGTGGAAAGGACCTTGCACAGTAATCAAGGTACTTGGTTATGCCACCTACCGGCTCGCTACATTGGATGAGAGAGAACTACCTCATCCTTGGAACGCTGAGCACTTGAGAAAGTATTATCAATGGTTGTACCAGTAAGGGTAATTAATTGAAATCTATCTTTGTCTTTTATCTTATGCCAATTCATGATAAATGCAAAGTTAATTGTTTCGTTGATATCTAACCCTAGTCGTCAGCCGTAAGTCGAGGGATCGCCCCTCGACACTGAACGACCCACGACGGGCGTCGACCGTAAGTCGAAGGGGCCTTGCCCCTTGCTACCGAACGACCCAAGTCATCAGCTGTCCGCCGAGGGATCGCCCCTCGCCACGGAACAACCCACGACAGTTGTCGACCATAAGTCGAAGGAGCCTCGCCCCTTACCACCGAACGACCCTAGTCGGCGGCCACAAGTCGAAGGGGCCTCGCCCCTCGCTACCGAACGACCCGAGTCGTCAACTGTAAGCCGAGGGATCGCCCCTCACCACTGAACAACCCACGACGGGCGTTGGCCATAAGTCGAAGGGGCCTCGTCCCTCGCCACCGAACGACCCTATTTGTCGGCCATAAGTCGAAGAGGCCTCGTCCCTCGCCACCGAACGACCCTAATCGTCGACCATAAGTCGAAGGGGCCTCGCCCCTCTCCACCGAACGACCCTAGTCGTCGGCCGTAAGTCGAAGGGGCCTCACCCCTCGCCACCGAACGATCTCCGACTTTCGTTGACTCTATGAGGCATTGACCCTTGCTACTAAACGAAGCACGATTTAAGGTTTAAAAGGTTGTATTCAATTTATTGACTTCGCCTACCTTGTCAACGACCTAACTTATCATCGATCTTTACGAAACTGGAAGTTGAGTCGTTGAGGGGCCATACACACTCACATATTCAAGTAAAGGAAAATGCAAAAGTACGCCAAAGTTGCAAAAAAGTTTTCATTTATTTTCATGTCAAATGGTAAAACATTGAAAACAGAAAAACTGCAAGAAGCCTAAACTAAGGTCTGACGGCCTAAGAGGGAGGAGGAGCGCTTCTGGGTGCAAATACATTGGAGAAAGCTTCCATCGCCTTCGTAAACCTTGTCGTGAGCTCCGCCTTCTCCCTCACAGCGGCCTCCTCGAGCTCGACGACTTTGGCCTGCAACTCAGCGGCCTCCGCCTTACAAGCCTCCACCCACTTCTTGGAGTCAGAAGCTTTAACTCAGAGCTTGATAGCTTCCTTCTTAAAAGCGTCGAGCTCTGCCTCGAGCTGAGCCTTCTCTACCCTCCACTGGAGCTCGGCAGACTTGCTTAGGTCCGACATGGACGAGAGACTGTTCTTAGCCTCTACAGTCGTCCACTCAGCCGTCCACTCAGCCGCCCACTCAGCCGCTGCCTTAGTCGCAAGGGCTTTCTCCAGGTCCTCCTCCACCTCCTTCATCCGAGCCTCAAGCTCGAACACCTTGCACTCTGCGTTTGCCACCTGTCGACTTCCTTCGATCAAGTCGACAGTTTGACGATGCAACACGGCGCCGAGAACGTACATCTGCAGAAAAGAGTAGTCAGGGACGGCTAACTCGAGTGTCAATAGACAGAAGGCAGACGACGTACCTGGTATCCGCTCCCCACAAAGAAGTTAGCCACCCATTCGAGGTCCAACCTTTGAAGAAGCTCCAGGTCCCTGGGGAGAATCGATTTCTCCACCAATCGAGCAGTCGTCCCAAAGTCCAACATGGCCGACTCCTCCCTTCCAACGACGAAGGGAGATTGCTAAAGGTCACCACGTACCGGCCTTGAGGAGCGAGACGAAAGTTGATTGAGCAGTAACGCTCGATCAAACTCTGCAGGGATCGGGCCGACTAGAGGGACAGGTGACACGATACCGCCCCAGGGCCATCGATCCAGGAGGGGCATCACGGGAGCCTGAGACGCCGAAGACATCTCGACCGCCCCCTGGGACTCAAGAGGGGCGAACCCCATACCCTTTTCCATGTGCGAAGGAAGGGGATCTTCCTCCTCCACTCGCCTCCTTTATCTTGGCTCCTCCTCCCCTTAGGAGGGCATCTCCCGCTTCTGGCCGACAGTTTCAGTCGGCTCAGCGACGTCGGTAACATCGACGTCGACCACCACCAGTGGCTTCGAGACCATAATGGAGGCAAGGGGCACAGCAGTCTGCAAGTGGGCCTGCCTCGAGGCCTCTCTTGAGGGGGCACAGGAAGAAGGCCTCGAGGTTGGCCTAACCTCACCCCCCCTCGGAAGAAGAGCTTTGGTTGACTGGGAGGGGAGATCGAGAGCTCGACCCCGCAACACGAGCGCTCGACCTTTCAGCAGGGGTGCTCGACCTTTCGACGCTTCTCTTTTTCTTCTGCTGCATCCTCCAGACTCGGTCCATTCCAAAATCACCATTCCGACAGTTTCCGTTAGTCATATCTGCAGACAACGGATATAATTATCGTGAGTGGCAAAGGTAAAGACATAGAGTCGAAATACATTACCCGGGTTCCACAAAAGGGTCTTCAACTTATGACCATCCAACAGATACTGGGTCGACCTCTTTCACCTCGGTCGACCCAGAAGAAGCTTTGCCGCCTCAACCTCGCCCGACGACAACCTGACTTTGACCTCATCTGATGATAACCGGGACTCTTCAGCAAGCTTAGGATTCAGAGAACTCCAACTTTTGAGCATCGGTCCCAGGTCGGAAAGGACGACAAACACAAAGGTGTCTTTCCACCCAGGGTCGAAAATCAGAAGGTCGTGTATAAGCCTCACTGCCGGGCGAGCAACGATATGGTACCACACTTGGTGAGTGTCGGGTATTATCCGAAAGAAATACTTGAATAGTCCAAGGGATGGTCAAATCCCACAGAGCTCACAAAGCACGATGAAGCCAACTAAGAGGGGAAAGCTTGGGGAGCAAGTCTACAAATGGAAAGCTCCGAAGAGCACAGAATCTCTACGATGAAGGGATGAAGATGAAACCGGAGTCCTAGGCGAAAAGCTTTAAGATACACCCCAACCTCATTCTTCCGTGGAAAACACACACTCTCTTATCCGAATTAGGCACCCTAACCGTAAAAGGATGGCAGAGACAACCTCGCCAGACCTCAGTAGTCAGATCGAGGAAAAACATAAGGGTCATCTCTAAGATAACTCCAGGAACCTTCAAGCTCAGATCCCTCCGACAAATGGAAAGGTCTAGTTCAATCCAAACCCCTTTTCCCTTTCCAGGAACTTCCTCGCATCGAGGGGGCCGAAGGTGCGCCATGAGCTCCTCATAGGTCGTCTCCTTCATTATGACTGGAGCGAACTTACCTGACGGATCTAAAGAGAATCAAGGTCGGTTAGGAGAGAATACTTTAGGAAGAGCAAGCAATCTCCTGGGAGGTGTGTCACGACCTCATCCCTGGGACGGGGTCGTGACAGGTGGTGGCCAATGCAGGTCCCCTCACTGCGGTTGTGTACGACATAGTACGAGTAGTGTTCGTGTGTTTGTGGGTAGTTGAGTCCTAAGGTGGGTAGAGTCCAGCCTTAGGATGGGACCCGAACATCAAAATCTTAAGATATAGAGCCCTGGGGGTAGACACTAGAGTGTTGATTGAGTAAGAATGTATGAACATATCTATGTGTGTATGTGTGTATGCCTATATGTATATGGCTCTATAAGTGATGAATATGGCTTGTTGAGTATATTGAGATGATATACTCATGTGCATGTGATTATAGTATATGTATGAATGGTTATATGGCTCTATGATTGTGTTTGAAGTACATGTGTTCATACGTGGATGACTTATGAATAATGTGTGAAATTGAATTATTTACTTGTTTGAGGTACGAGTAGTGTATAGATGTATTGTGTGGTGGCTATATGCTATAGTAATATATGCGCATGTAGAGTGTGAAGATGCATGAGTGGATCCTTGAGTTCCACCCATGTATGTATGGATATGTCTTAAGAGTATTAGTTTTATGAGTTGATGTATGTGACGAGTATATGATACATGTATGGCTGTACGCTGGTACGCTCACTCCTGTATATGGGTGAATATAGTTTTGTATGATTATCTACGTATATTGATATTGATATGGTGAATCTTGTGTGATGATATATCTGTGAACGTTGAACTACATGATTGTATGTCTGCGTATAGAGGTGCATGTGTATATGTGTTAATTAATGGTAGCCTATGAGTAGTATGTATCATAGAACTATATAGTTGATTGAGCTCTAGGCGATGTATAGAGATGGTATGACATCTGCATTTGTAGTATGTGGTATATATGTATAGGTTGATTGTGTAAGTCCATGTGTGGATCTTTGTGCTCCACTCAGGTATGAGTTATCCCCTGCGAAGCACGTTCGCACGCTGCTTCGTGCGAATTGGATGACAACCGTTGGATTCGCTAAGAATTCAACGAACGGCCCTGGGATGTTCTCTCTCTTGCTTGGGCCCCCGCGATGTTTCACTTAAGTGAAAATTACCGCCGTGCCATCAGCAGTTTCTCCTCTCCTCAGATCCGCAGCGACGTCACCCTCGATAAGGATTCGCACGGCGTTTTTGGCTACATCTCTCAACGGCGCTGGCGCTGGGGTTTTTTGGCCCCATCTCCATCTCGCAACGGCGCTAGTGGTTTTTGTGCTTCAAGCCAGTCATCACGACCCCAGCCACCTCTCGACGCTCCCCTCTCGACGCTTCCTCCCATCTCTCGCATCTCGCATCTCTCCGGCTCCCCTCTCGCGCAGCTCTCAGCCTCGGGTTCCCCTTTCTCGCTCTCTCAGCCGGATCGACTCGATTCCGTGCCTCTCTCCCTCCATCCACGAACCCAACTGAGTTCTCGCCAGCTTGGATCTGCCCGCATCAAACCCCAAATTCTTTAATGATTTCCGCATCAAACCCTAGGTCTGATTTCCTTTCCTCTATGTGTTAAGTTTTGTAATTTCCCAGTTTGCTTCAGATCTAGGGTTCATATTTGGATTGCATTGAAGTATTCATGTTTTGAGTTATTGGAATTTAAAAATTGTCTGAGAATGAACTGAGCAGCGGAAATACACTTTCAAGTCCAATAAGTTCATATTTTTATGCATTCTCATAATTTTTATTCCAATAATTTCGTCGCAGATGTATATACAAGGATCAGCTGTGATGTATATACAGGAAAGAAGATAAACCCTAGAAGCAGTTTCTCTGGCGCACGAGTTTTTTGACGGTTGAGAGAAGGAGCATTGATGTTTTTTTCCCATGATCAGAGGGAATGTATATGCAAACTCAATCCAATTTGCAAATGCTTTTGTAATTTGGGACTTGTGCTGGTGGTTTATTTCGGAAAGATTATAGAGGATTAAAGATGTGGTGATCATTTGTGGAGTGTTGGGCATTACAGTGTTTGCTAGTGTCAAGATTCTTGTAGTGTCTGTTCGTAGGTGCTAATGGTATTCCACCTAGTAGCTGTCTACTACAGCATGAGAATGTTACTGCACCTGGGAGCCTTTTTAAGTGCATGATGAGGCAGGCCGAAGCACGATGGTGTCAAGCAGTAGCTGTTGTAATTTGTAAACATTATGAGGATGCTTGTTGTGTTACAGACTAGTCCATAGATATATAAGATACTGCTCAATACAATATTTGCCATGTATTTTCTGCTCAAAATGTTATTGCTCCTTGGTTTCATATGTGAGGCTAAAATCTTATTGCGCCATTGCAGTTTTCTATTTTATTGGTTTGAGTTTGAGAATTTTATCATTCATGTTTCTTATAATTTTTGATGGCCAATCTGGAAGTATGAAGCCACAAATAAACAGTTGCTTGGTTCTTCTTATAGTAATGGTTGATATTTGCAGCTTAATCATGCAATTTATGTGAGGAGAAGAAGGAAACTTTCTTTTTTATTCTAACTTAAATGGAAAAAAACATCAATGCTCTGCTATAACAAAAAATGTGACCAAAAAAAAACGCATTCATTGTAACATCAATGCTCTGTTGTAACATTCCTTGTAACTTAAATGGAAAAAACATCAATGCTCTGCTGTAACATCAATGCTCTGTTGTAACACGAAATGTGATCAACAGCAAGAGCCACAAATAAACATGCTTTCCTTGTAACAAAAGCATTCTTTAAGTAACTAATCAGCTTTCCCAACAAAAAATGTGACCAAAAAAATACGTGTCACAATTATCACTAGTCACAAATCTGACCTCCAATTTTGAGGCTTTTACAACACACTCAGCTGTAACAAAAAAAGAGCAGTGTATCTTGGATGCTAGTAGACCATATTGTGCAAGCTGATTGTCTGCAACAGGGCTATAACGAAATGTGCCAACGATCCCAACATTGATAACACGATTACAGCGGTGACGTGCGTGTAGAAGCTACTATGACTGTGTCGCATATCTTGGAACTTGGAACTGTTGCAGTAGTAGTATGACCATATCAACATCTGCAACTTGGAACCATGTATAAGAAAATGTATCAAATTTGTATAGCATATTCCAGTAGAAAATTATGCTCCAATACATGCATATTTCAAATCGAATGCCACTTACAAGTTGCGGAGAGAAGGAAAGCCCTCTCAATTGCAAATGAAATCCCTCAATGTGCCCATCAAATGGTTGTTGCTGACATCCCTGTAGAATAAAAAATTGATTAGCATATTTAGAAGGCCAAACAATGTTACAATAGCTATGAAGCTACAGCATATAAAATTAAGAGGTATGTGCTCTTCTTTAACTTGTATATATAAGACATCAACATAACTTTGAATTAGAGTCTAAATCCTTTGGGGGTAAAGGTAAAGTCAGCTAATTAAAAAATTATAAACTCCTAGCTAACAACTAGAAAGGGAAGCATAACCAGGATCAGATAGAAACAAAAAAAACTCTAGTTAAGGCACCCCATAAAATAGGCCCAAAAAAATTTGTGGATTGAAACAGAACAAGCCCCAAACAAATTTGATGCATACCTGATAAATAGATTCCCAAGTCAAAGCCTCCATCTACCACCCAAACTTCATGCAAGTGATATAGTCGCATCTGTGGAAAAAAATAAAGAAAATATGATATTTATGATATTCATTGTGTGTTTTAACAAATGAAATATGTGTATTAACAAATACCGTCACCAAATGAGTCTTCTTCTGATTCACTGTTTGGGTCGTTACTATTAAATTGGCCTTGTGAAGAACTGGAAAAAGTTTCATTATAAGTAATAACAAATAACATTGTTCTTATGTAAAAATGATGAAAAAGAATACTTATAGTACCTTGTTTGCTTTAGCGGGCAGTTCCTACTATCATGATTTTGTCCTCGCTTACCACACGTCATGCATTTCCTGGGTTGTCTTTTCAAAATCTCCCTAATTGGCTTTAGTCTACCGAATTTGGGCCGTCCTTTCGTTCTAGCTTGACTTGGATCATGAATAATTTCATGAGCCGACTCTATATTTGTTTGCATCACATCGGTATCTTGTACACTTTCTTCAACAGTCGTAAGTGTCAAATTTTCTAACTGTATCGTTGCATCTGCAATCAAGTCACGGGCAAGCTCATGGCAATGCAAGATGATTTGAATTTTTAAGCATTGCCAAGATATGTCTACATGGATAACCCTTAAATTCAAACATTCGACACGAACATCTTGCCATTCGCTAAAATAAATTTCCGTCCAATGAGCAGTGATCTTCTTTTAGCTCTCCCTCCCTTTGTCTTGCCAACGCCCTCTGAAAGATGTTGACAAAATCATGAAGTGTGTTTTTTTTGATACATTCTCCTTGAGCATAGAATTCATACTTTCACTTCTTTGACTGCTAGACATCCCCGCCCATAGCATATTCCAGTTGTTCCGCAGCCTAAAAATAGTTAATTTTCCCTCATCATCAACTTCATACCTAAAAAAGAACATATCATTTTTTTCCTTCTCCCATTTGAAATAATCCAGCATCATCTGTGCATCATGACCACACACTTTTGCTTTCATGTCCCTTCTATAATTTCTGACGTCGGTCTCTGTACATCCAATTTTATCAAATCCCCCGCTGGAGTGTTCGAAGAAAGCCATTTGTTTGTTCGTTGGAATGGCCACATCCGCAAACTGCTTTATCAGTTTTTTCTTTGCAGTACTTACCTCACGATTCCCCCTTAACAAATGCTTTCTACTCGGTGTCGTGCAATTATGATTATGTTCTTCTGTGAAAATAATCACTTCCCACTTGTTAGTTTGAAAGTTCAATTTCAATCGGATTAAAGCCTTGCAACCTGTTCTATTTGTTCCACGCGGCCGAACGTCCTCTGATTTAGATGTTGTCATTCCTTCTTTTGAGCAAACATAATTCTTGCCAACTAACACGTCTTTCTTATAAGTGGTTGTACTGCTACGCACATCAAAACCCCCGGCCTTTCCATAATTTTTGTAGAATTTTTCAGCTTCATCAAGGGTGTTAAAAGTCATTCCAATTTTTGGTTTCATATGCTCTTCAACAATTGGACAGGATACTCCCAGAGTGCCACTGACATAGTGATCATCCATGTGGAAACGTCCACTGGCATTGTCCATCGTCCTATATAAACTTTCCAAATAAAATAAGAACGAATTTATTTCGGATTCCATTAAAACATGGAGTGCATTGTACAAGCCTAGTGTAGCAAAGAGAGACAAACCAAAGCTATTATTGCTAAAATACAGAGGGGTAGCATTCTAAAATATACATACTAGTTAATAATCACTGTGAAAATATCCACTGTCATTGTCCATCCTCCAATACAAAATCCGTATAATTGCTTATTGCTTCAAATAGTCCACATGGTACTGAACTAGCCTCAGTATACTATTATTGCTAGTCTGCTACTAGTAAGATAAATATTTTAAAAATCAACTCTAAAATTTAACAATTGGGATACTAACATAGACAAATGCGCACGAAGTCATGGACACAAGCAACAAATGTGCAACAGCACATGTAATCAATACAAGCATACAGCTACAATACAGTGGCAAAACTGCTTGTTTGTTCTTATATTCCCTTTTCATGGTTCATGCCAGTGTAAGACGTCACATGGGAAGAAAAACCTAACAGACATTTTAGCAAGATTTAGAATTTCTGATTCATCCTAGTACCTCCTCATTAATTTTTGTAAGCATAAAAATTCATACTTTACTTTTAAGATGACAACAGTGGGTGGTCTTAGCTGCTGTGTGTATGCGAAGTTAGACAGAAGTGCAGGGTAGCATAAAAATGTGCATGCAGTCAATTTCGGCTATAGACTGATGTGGAGGGCTTTACCAGACCTGCTTGCCTTCGGCAAAAGTCGAGCTTTTCTTTTGTTACTTCCTTGTTATCAAGCGTAATTCATAAAGCGTAGGTCAAAATATGATTATAAACTTAGATCGGAAAAGGCATGATACTGAATGCTAGATCAAAACATGTCCTATTCTCCAACTCAAATCTGAACCCAAGAAATTAAATGAAATCGACAATACCGTTGGTATGGTGGCTGGAGAAGAGAACGAGAGGGGAGATCGCGTCCGCCCGAGATGTGAGATCGGAGAGGGGGAGAGAGAGAACGAACGAGATGGAGATGGGGCGAAAAACCCCTAGCGCCAGCGCCGCTGCGAGATGGAGACGAGGCCAAAAATCCCTAGCACCGTGCGAATCCTTCTCGAGTGGCGACGTCGATGCGGATCTCAGGAGAGGAGAAAGCCGCTGATGGCACGGGAGAAGAGAGGAGAGACGAGGGTGAACGCGTTAAGAGGGCGAAGCGACACGCAGCAGCTGGGATTAGAGAGCGTGGGCGGCTGATGGCACGGCGGTAATTTTCCCTTAAGTGAAACATCGCGGGGGCCCAAGTGTGAGAGAGAACATCCCTGTGCCATTAGATGAATGCTTAGCGAATCCAACGGTTGACATCCAATTCGCACGAAGCAGTGTGCGAATCCCATTCGCAGGGGATAACTGCTATATATATATATATATATATATATATATATATATATATATATATATATATATATATATAGAATAATGGGTATCATACGCCATATGAGAGGGTCTCTCATATTCCCTCTCACATAAAGGGTGCAAGTACAACAAGTACAAGCCCATGTGGGCTTGTACTTGCCCCCTTTATGTGAGAGGGAATATGAGAGACCCTCTCATATGGCGTATGATACCCATTATTCTCATATATATATATATATATATATATATAGTATATATATATATGAAAGATGTATATAGTGTTGAGGGATGGTGCCCTCAGATCATTTGTATACGATACAATAAATAAACAGGACATTATATACTTAGGAATGTTGTGGACATTCTAAGAAGAGCATAGGAAGAAACCGCACCTGAATCGGAGATCAAATGAGCAAGTTATGCTCAAAAGAATCCTTTTGTAATTAATGGAATTACATGGACTTTTCTGTAAAGAGGACAAAAGAAAAAAAACCCCCCTCCTGGCGCGCTGACGCGGGCCCCGCTGACGTCAGCGCGCGTCAGCATGCTGACGCGGGCCCCGCGTCAGCGTCAGCTGACGCTGAGTGCGGGCGGGGCCCTCACTCACGTGCTGCGCCCGCATCTGTGGGCGCAGCGTTTACGTGAGCGGCCGCCCGCGTAAGTGCGGGCGGCGCGCCCAATTGGAGCGCGCCACGTGGCTCGCTCCGGGCGCGCCACGTGGTGCTGCGGGGTTATTTTTCCCAAGAACGCGATCTGATCGCTGTTCTTCCTTTTTCTTCCGAAAATCTGATTTTCAATCTCTAGTTTGAGGGGTCAAACGAAGTCCAAATGAGGTGACGTTTCTTCCTATGCGTTCGTCTCGTCGAGCACTGTGATTTACATATATGATATGTAAGGTTTGCTTGAGAAACGAATTATCTATGGTTCTTTATAGTTTTGAACTATAAAAATCCATTCCCATTGTTTAGTCCCACATCGACTATTTCATTTGAGGAGCTCCTCACTCCCCCTATAAATAGTAGGGTGGTCTCCTCATTGAAACTAGCACCAGCCGATGATCAAGGTAGTTCAAATTAAGAACAAGCATTGATCTGAAAGCTAAATTAAAAGTTCTCGTTCTCATTCTTTGTTTCGGTCGAGCCCTAGCAAGGCATCGGAGGAACTCAGATCGGATCTGAAGTCTAGGCGTTGGATCCATTCAAGTGAAACTTTCTGGAGCAAGTGGTTGGCTCGGCGACCAGAAGTTGCTGGGATCGGCGCAAGCGATTGCTGGGATCGTAGCGGCTAATGCGGGAAGGGCAATTGATTGCCTTCGGTAACACTTTTGCTGCAAGGCAAGAGTTACAGGTATGTTGAGTTTTCTCAACCGTAGTTTTAATTAATGTGCATTATTTTAATTGCAGTAGCTACAGTAGATAATTAGATAGTAGTATCCTCAGGGGTTGGTCTGGACCCAACCCCGGGATAGTAGCATTTTCTTGGCTTAGGTTTTATGCAGATATGGCTAGTTTATATAAAATGTTTATATAACTTTTACCTCTTTATTTTCGCTTCCGCTGCGTTATTTTGTGCAAGGTTGTCCGGCCTTCGCTCTCAAGTAGGGCGAAGGACAGACAATGCACTAGTCGAAAGAGAGCCCTTGGACCGCGAAAACCCTTCAGTGGTATCAGAGCCAGGCTACATAGACTATCTATATACTGCTTTTATGAAATGCATGTGATTAAAACTTGAAAGTTTTCTATGCATTTTTTCTAACTATGCGATGGTTTTATGCATTAAAACTTGTAGTTAGTCTTACAGAAACAAATGTTGGTTTTCAAATTTTTCGAAAATTGTTTTGAAAACCAAGATTAGATCTTTTTTAATTATGTGATAATTAAAGACTTTATGTTTCTTTTGCTTTTATTTGATAATTGCTAAAAGAAAGACTTGTTGGGTTAGCCATTAAAATTCATTTAAATCTCTAATTTGATTAAATTTAAATGACTGGCTTTGGCTATGTTTAAAAAGTTGTTCACAATATTTTAAATAACACATCCTAATGAATGATTAGGATTGTCCCTTGTTTGTTGAAACAATTTTGATGTGATTTATTAAAATACTATAGTTGATATGATTCTAATAAAAGTTATGAAACACATCCTAATAATTTTGAATTATAGGTTATAACTAGTTGATAGGATTAACTAGTTAAATAAATCATAACAACCAGATTAAATCAATATAGCACATTTTTTTCATTAGCACTTTCAATGGAGAATGGTATGGTTAGGTAGTTAGGGAAGGTGTTGTGGATCGACTCAGCTTTGCTGGGCGCAAGTGATCCTGCTCGGCCCTAACCCTGGTCATGCCCGCTTGTACCGCAAAGTTGCTAATAATAAAATGTGTTAGTTTTGGTTATATCTAGTCAATGCGTTATAAATCTTATTAAGATTAATTCGTATCCCTCTTTGATTTTGGAGCTTGGTAACTCAAAGAAGACAATTATAGTTGTTGAGTCTCCTCAAGCTATGACATGTTTTTCTTTAAGGAACAAACTCCAACATACATGTGATGTAGTCTAGACTTGACCCAAATCGATACGTCGGGTCTCCTCGAGCATCGATCTAAGTCAAATCTGGACACGAAATCAAGGGTCTGACTAGACCAGTCATTATGATTTGTTGAGTCTCCTCAAGATCATAAGTGACTGTGGGTAAAAATCGAAAGGAAGTCACATGTGATGTGATTGACTAAGAGTTAGTCTACCAATCATGGAACCAATCAACTTGTTGAGTCTCCTCAAGGTTATGAGGTTCAGGATGATTGGATCCCTCTTTCACTATATTTTAAATATTAAAATTTGTTCATTTCAGAGAATGATCGTAAAATAGTGGGAGACCATAGTTAATTAAAAACCATAATAACTATATTATTTTATCATGAATTACACTAAATTAATTCTATGTCTTTTACAGCATGCAATCGAATATGAATCTTATCCTGAATAATAAATTGACTGGTTTAAATATTGATTGCTTAGAAAACTCTGGGCTTAACGGAGAGAAGAGAGGACATATTGATGTCTCAACTTCTAAGGTATTAGTTATACAGAGTATAGTCCTTTCTGTAACTTCTAACGCATGGGTATTGGATACTAGTGCGGGTACTCATATTTGTAATTCTTTACAAGGTATGAGCACATTTAGAAACTTAAGAAAAGACGAAATAGTTCTTCAAGTCGGTAATGGAGCTAATGTAACTGCTAAAGCTGTAGGAGACCTAAAGCACACCTTGGCAAACGGTGCCACATTGTTTTTGAAACAATGTTATTATATACCAAATTTCCTATGCAACGTTATTTCCATTTCGGCTTTGGCCAAAGACGGATATAAATTTACCATTGATGAATCTGTTATGAATATTTTCTTTAATGATAAATTGCTGGGATTTGGAACACTGAATAATGGTGTATACACTCTGTCTAATGACATTGTGTTAAGTGTTAACACACGAAAACGTAAGGAATCTAGTTTTAATGAAACTTTCCTTTGGCATTGTAGACTAGGCCATATCGGAGAAAAAAGACTTAGCAAGTTGCATAAAGAGGGGTCTCTTGACCTCTCGAATTATGAGTCGTTCGACACTTGCGAGTCTTGTCTCAAAGGTAAAATGGTTAAAACTCCCTTTGCGGGTCAAGGGGAAAGAGTTAGTGAACTCTTGGGTCTAGTACATTCTGATGTATGTGGACCAATGTCTACTTTAGCGAAAGGAGGTTATTCATACTTTGTTACATTTACTGATGATCACTCTAGGTTCGGACATGTGTTCTTGATGAAGCACAAGTCTGATACATTTGATCGATTCAAAGAGTATCGTAACGAAGTTGAAAAACAGACGGGCAAAAGTATTAAAATTCTTCGATCTGATCGAGGAGGAGAATACTTGAGCCATGAATTCCTTGCGCATCTAAAAGAGAATGGGATTCTCTCTCAGATCACTCCTCCTTACACACCTCAACATAATGGTATGTCAGAGAGAAGGAATCGCACCTTGTTAGACATGGTTCGATCAATGATGAGTGACTCTGAGTTACCTATCTCCCTTTGGGGCTATGCCCTAGAAACTGCTACCCATATCCTTAATAGAGTTCCATCTAGATCCGTGCCAATGACACCATATGAGATATGGAACGGGAAGAAACCAAACCTTAAGCATATTAAGGTATGGGGTTGTCCTGCGTATGTCAAGAAGCTTAATCCAGATAAACTGGAGGATAGGTCTGTTATGTGTAGATTCATTGGGTATCCTAGTCACTCGACGGGACACATTTTCTATCACCAGGAACAACAAAAGATTGTTGTGTCCAAACACGCCACCTTTCTTGAAAAGGAATTCCTTGTGAAGGAGTCTAATGGTGAGGTAATAGAACTGGACGAAAGTCTAGAGACTGAATCAACACATGAACAGATCGCAGAACCATTGGGAGAGGCAGAGCCTAATGCTCCTGAAGCAATTATTAGGAAGTCAAATAGGATTCCTCGAGCTCCAGAAAGATACTACGGATTTCTCGTAGATGGAGGAGTTGAGGATAGCATCTTAGTTGAAGATGATCCTATTAGCTTCCAAGAAGCCATTCATAGTAAAGACTCTAAGAAATGGCTGGATGCAATGAAATCTGAGATGGATTCCATGCACATTAATAAAGTTTGGACTTTAGAGAATGTGCCCAAGGGAAGTGTTCCTATTGGCTGCAAATGGATCTTCAAAAGGAAGATCGGTGCAGATGGAAAAATAGAAACGTACAAGGCTAGACTTGTTGCGAAAGGTTATCGTCAGATTCTAGGTGTAGATTATGACGAAACTTTCTCGCCAGTAGCCATGCACAAATCCATCCGGATCGTACTCGCTATTGCTGCCTATCACAACTACGAAATCTGGCAGATGGATGTAAAACTACATTTCTAAATGGTGATTTAGAAGAGCATATTTACATGTCTCAGCCGGAAGGTTTCGAAGTCAGTGGGAGCAAAGGAAAAGCGTGTAGACTGCATAGATCCATTTATGGATTGAAGCAGGCATCCAGGAGCTGGAACATCCGTTTTGATAATACGGTCAAAGAGTTTGATTTTATTAAAAATGAAGATGAGCCATACGTTTATAAGAAAACCAGTGGAAACAATTTATTCATCCTCGTACTTTATGTTGATGACATTCTCTTAATAGGTAACAACATACCAATGTTGAAGTCTGTTAAGGATTGGTTATCAACTAACTTCTCCATGAAAGATTTGGGAGAAGCATCCTACATACTAGGTGTGAAGATCTATAGAGATAGATCTAAAAGGATGCTAGGACTCTCCCAATCTAGGTACATTGATACTGTGTTAAAACGGTTTAACATGGAAAACAGTAAAGGTGGGTTTATACCCGCAAATCACGGAATAAGTCTTTCCAAGAAGATGTCTCCAAAGACTGACTTGGAAAGAGAACGCATGAGCAATATTCCATATGCTTCGGCAGTTGGATCGATCATGTATTCCATGATATGTACCAGACCTGATGTCGCTTTTGCACTAGGTGCAGTAAGTCGATATCAGTCTAACTATGGAGAAGAACACTGGAAAGCAGTCAAGACGATTCTCAAGTACTTGCGAAGAACAAGAGATCTAGTTTTGAGTTATGGAAGTGAAGAACTCAAGATTGAGGGCTTCACGGATTCCAGCTTTCAGAGTGACGTAGATGACAGCAAATCAATTTCAGGATACATTTTCACTCTCAACGGATGTGCAGTGAGCTGGAGAAGTTCAAAGCAAGATATCGTTGCTGATTCAACTATGGAGGCCGAATATATAGCGGCCAATGATGCAGCAAAGGAAGCTGTCTGGATTAGGAAATTTGTGAGCCAGCTAGGAGTGGTGCCTACTGTTATAGATCCAATACCGTTGTATTGTGATAACAATGCCACAATGAGCTTGGTCAAAGTACCCAGATTCCCCAAGAGATCCAGACACATTCTTCAAAAATATCACTTGATACGTGATATTGAGAGGAGGAAGGACATAGAAATCCTCAGAGTCTCGTCTGAAGAGAATTTAGCTGATCCATTTACAAAGGCCCTTACACGTGATCGTTTGGAGAAACTAATGTGTAAAAGCGGTATGAAATACCATAAAGAGTGGGCCTTGTAGTGAGTGGTAGATGTTTTGAGAGTTGTATGCCTATGAGGCACATTGTCTTGAAAAACATCGTATTCATGAATAAAATAAATTTATTGGTATCAAATTATCTTTGTGCATTTGTGATATCTTATATACTTAGATAATTTCCTTAGACTTACAGCAAGGTATACACTTATCTTGATGAAGATCACGATTATGAGAAAGTGTTTTTACCGATTGGAGCTTAAAGTCTTAAACAGGTTCGTGGTCATTGATATGTCGAGAAGAGGATATCGACACATCGATAAGACCATTGTGTCTTTGTATTCACTATAGATTAGTAACGATGAACTCGTAATCGTTTGACTTGGTGAAGTCAGAAACAAGACACAGGTGCTCATTAGAGAATGAGTTCACTGAACGACTCATAAAAGGTTATCATTTGGTTAAACTTAATTTAAAATGTCAATGATAATTTTTAGTGTTGATAGTCAAGTTGGTCCTATGACTTGAGGACATTGAACAAACCTGCATGTGAATGGTGTCACTTAGATCATTTTCCTAGCTTCAAGGCTTTACTTGTCGAAAGGATTTTGGTTGGGTGGCACTTGAAGCATGTGAGGGGAGTTTAGTCTAAGAAAGGATTCGTCTCTCTCATTAAGGAGAGTTAGTGTTGTATGTGTTGGTTCGGTGCTTTAGTGAAAATCTTTGATCAAAGTATGTTGAAAGAAGTTCAACATGTATTTAACTAAAGACCGATGTAACTGACCAGTTTCAAGTTGGTGGGGTTGACATGTTACCATACCCTAAACTTGAATAAACAACATAGTCTTGACGAAAGGATTAAAACTGTGGTATTCATCACGGATACAGTCTTGGTAGTCCTGACGATTTTTGTCAATGGGTTAAACCACATAATTATGATGCCGAAACAGGGACGGCAACTACTGCTCGTGGTCACTGCTGTCTAGGGTCACGAACCCAAACCTGTAGTAGGGTCAGGCTGTAGGGTCTCACAAAGAGTGTGGTCTTACGTCTAGTAAAAGAAAAGGGAATAATGCATTATGATGCATGAGAACTGATACTACAAGGAAGTTGCAGATAATTTTGTACTCGGGATAAATGATCCTGAGTGCAAGTGGGAGATGTTGAGGGATGGTGCCCTCAGATCATTTGTATACGATACAATAAATAAACGGGACATTATATGCTTAGGAATGTTGTGGACATTCTAAGAAGAGCATATGAAGAAACCGCACCTGAATCGGAGATCAAATGAGCAAGTTATGCTCAAAAGAATCCTTTTGTAATTAATGGAATTACATGGACTTTTCTGTAAAGAGGACAAAAGAAAAAAAACCCCTCCCGGCGCGCTGACGCGGGCCCCGTTGACGTCAGCACGCGTCAGCGCGCTGATGCGGGCCCCGCGTCAGCGTCAGCTGACGCTGAGTGCGGGCGGGGCCCGCACTCACGTGCTGCACCCACATCTGCGGGCGCAGCGTTTACGCGAGCGGCCGCCCGCGTAAGTGCGGGCAGTGCGCCCAATTGGAGTACGCCACGTGGCGCGCTCCGGGCACGCCACGTGGTGCTGCGGGGTTATTTTTCCCAAGAACGCGATCTGATCGATGTTCTTCCTTTTTCTTCCGAAAATCTGATTTTCAATCTCTAGTTTGAGGGGTCAAACGAAGTCCAAATGAGGTGCCGTTTCTTCCTATCGTTCGTCTCATCGAGCACTGTGATTTACATATATGATATGTAAGTTTTGCTTGAGAAACGAATTATCTATGGTTCTTTATAGTTTTGAACTATAAAAATCCATTCCCATTGTTTAGTCCCACATCGACTATTTCATTTGAGGAGCTCCTCACTCCCCCTATAAATAGTAGGGTGGTCTCCTCATTGAAACTAGCACCAGCCGATGATCAAGGTAGTTCAAATTAAGAACAAGCATTGATCTAGAAGCTAAATTAAAAGTTCTCGTTCTCATTCTTTGTTTTGGTCGAGCCCTAGCAAGGCATCGGAGGAACTCAGATCGGATCTGAAGTCTAGGCGTTGGATCCATTCAAGTGAAACTTTCTGGAGCAAGTGGTTGGCTCGGCGACCAGAAGTTGCTGGGATCGGCGCAAGCGGTTGCGGGGATCGTAGCGGCTAATGCGGGAAGGGCAATTGAGTGCCTTCGGTAACACTTATGCTGCAAGGCAAGAGTTACGGGTATGTTGAATTTTCTCAACCGTAGTTTTAATTAATGTGCATTATTTTAATTGCAGTGGCTACAGTAGTTAATTAGATAGTGTATCCTCAGGGGTTGGTCTGGACCCAACCCCGGGATAGTAGCATTTTCTTGGCTTAGGTTTTATGCAGATAGGGCTAGTTTATATAAAATGTTTATATAAATTTTTCCTCTTTATTTTCGCTTCCGCTGCGTTATTTTGTGCAAGGTTGTCTGGCCTTCGCTCTCAAGTAGGGCGAAGGACGGACAATGCACTAGTCGAAAGAGAGCCCTTGGACCGCGAAAACCCTTCATATGGTTACCTGTCTGGATGTAAGCGGATACACTTACACCGGTGTCTGGATAATTATAACATTATATGAATACATGTGTGTGTTGGTATTGCTGTATAAGACTTTGTGTGATGACGTGTACGTGTGTGCTTGGATATATACTAAAAGACATACATGGTCGTTTGTCTATATCTATGTATGTGGTAATCTGCGTGCCATATGCATATTCATATGTATGGCTGTGAACATGTACGCGTGTACATATTTGTGGGTACATATGCGGTTGCATGGGTATATATATGTGTGATGATATAGGTGTATATGTGAAGATACTGGTTGTGCTCGTATTGGTCTGTCATGTCATAACGTCAGTTATGACATGTGAGTGTGTCATGTTATATTTCATGTCATAACACTGGTTATGGCATATGTGTGCTTCATGTTATGGTTCCTATCATAATATTTGTCGTGACTTGTTTATGTTTCATACATGACATTGCGTTGGCATGAGTCGTATGTGACGTATGGTGTAACATGATTGTATATTCGCATGTGTGGGCGGGAGCCCATGCATGAGTAGATTTATGCTTCAGTGTGTGCCCTTGGTTACATGATGTGAAATGGCAAAGATATTGTATTGTATAATGTATGGTATTCTATGATTGTAAGTAGTGTCACATATATATGTATGTGAAAGTTGGATGTACCCCATGGGTCATACAAGTAGTATGGCCGTGATTTAGTACAGATGTGCGTGTGCACTGCTCTATCAGCCATGTATATGAAATAATGTAAAATAGCGTAAATATACGTATTTGTTTATCGGTGTGTTTTGCCTTCGTGTGTGCTTGGGACAGATTGACCCTACATTACATATCTGCTTACTCTTAGCTATGTCTTTAGTTGGAAAATTCCGAGGACAGAATTTATTTTAAGGTGGGTAGAATGTAATGGCCCAAGTACTTTATACGTGTGTGTGTATAGTAATTTTTGTGTGTGCATAGTGATTCCTTACATGAATGGCATTGTGGTTGTTATTATTAGTGTTAATATTAGTATTAGTTTTAACTGTTATGAATAGGCCCATGAGGCCAATTGGGTTCCGGCCCACCATTGAAAGCTATAAATAAGAGGGTAGGGGGGCTCTTAACCCTACACACCTATTTCCCTACTTTTCCCTTCACAACACGTTATCGGCACGATCACACTCGTTGGAAAAGGCGGCGACGCGCGAGAAAGGAGATCCATCAACCGCTCAGTCTAAGAAGATCGTAATCTTCTCAATGGGGAGCGAAAAGGGTATCCTTCACCAACCGTCATCTAGATTCTCTTGTCGAATCTAGTGGTACATCTCAAAACTTTTTAGATCTAAACTTGCGTTTCTCATAGATCTGCATGTTTTAGGATCAAAAAGTTTAAAAACACGGTAAAAATCACATTTTTATTTAGATCCGCATGTCTAAAAACAATAAAAATCGGGTTTTTAGAGATCTAAATGCTTGAAAAATCTGTTTCCCCCCCCAAACCTTGATCCATACCCCCGCACACCCGAAGGGCGAAACGGCGGCGCTCCACAAGCGCCGTCGGAGGCTCAAACGCCGCGGCCATAGGCCGCGCCCCTTTACGCGGCCAGCCGTCGCGGCGGCACGCCGCGACCCCCCTAGGGTTTTTCGAAAACCCTAGCCCTTAACGGGCCAATTTTTTAGGGGATGCCCAATTAACCCTAATTGGCTGTTTTCATGGCCCAAAAAGTCTGAAAATTAGCCCGTTTACAAAACAATTTTTCCTTTTTTATTTTTGGCCCCAAAAGCCCTAAATAATTAAAGAAATTCTAAACTTTATAAAAAGGGTTAAAGCGGAAAATAAAACATTAAAAATATGGATCAAAGGTAAAAAGTTTTTCAAAAATATTTTTAGCACGTCACACACTATTTAGATTATTTAATTAATCTTTACATGCCTGTGATATGATTATCTGCGTGGTTGTATATTTTTCATATATTATCTGCGTGGATGTGCGATTAGGCTATGTTTTTAGGGACCAGCCAGGTTTCCGACATCTTTTCTTTTCTGCAATTTTTTCTTTTTGAGAGAAATTTGTAAGTGAGGAAATATATGTAAAAAGAAGACCGGAGGACACCAAAAAGGAGCTGAAGGCGTATGCACAAAGAAGAAAGGGGCTTCTCTCTGAAGTTCCCGAGTTGTATTTATTCTTTCATGCAATTCTTTGATGTAACTTCGGACTGTATTTTTCGTTTCGGTGTCGGCTGGCTGATCCCCATAGTCCTAACTTATTTTCATTGCTTATACATTAAATGCGTGGATGTTAACCTCTCTTCATGCTAGTTTAATGTTAATATGAAAATGTTAAAAAGCATGCGTGGATGTTAAGTTTTTATTTAAATTCACGATATGAAAAAAAAGCATGCATGGATGTTAATTTTCTTTATGAAAATGGTAAAAATACATGCGTGGATGTCTAATTGTTTTTATAGTTTAATAATCCATGCTATTTTTATATTGCTAGAACAATTAATGGCTAGACTTGCGAATGTCGATTTCTCGGTCCTGAAGGCCGACGGGTCGGACTACTTGAGTTGGCAGTTGGACCTGAAGTTCCATCTGCAATCTCATGGGTTCAGTCTGACACCCACTGAGAAGGCAACAACAAGTACTGCCACAGTTCAAAAGGATGCTTCCAAAGAAGCACCTCAGACAGAAGAAGTTTCTGATATACTAAAGGCGAAAGCCATTATCTATATCATGAAACATTTAGACTCGACCCTGAAGGATGAGTATCTTACTGTCGAGGATCCTTACGAACTGTGGGACGCACTTGAGGAGAGGTACATGCATCAGAGGGATGTCATACTCCCACGTGCGCAGTACGAGTGGACTCACCTCCGTATACAGGATTACAAATCCGTAGCGGAGTACAACTCAATACTCTTCCGTATCACCTCACGCCTGAAGTTGTGGTGAAACGGTGACGGAGAAAATGTTGCTGGAAAAGACGTTCACGTCTTTCCACGAGAAGGACATGATCCTTATGCAACAATACCGTGAGAGGAAGTTCACGAAATACTCTGATCTGCTTTCATGCCTACTAATGGCTGAACAGAACAGGGATTTGTTGGTTGCCACTCACAACCTGCGCCATCCTGGCTCCGCTCCACTGCCACCTCCTGCAGAGGCACACTTCCAGTCTTCCCAGAAGAAGAAGATGGACAAAAAGGCAAAATTCCAGAAATGGAAAGAACAGAATAAGTGGAAGAAGGCCACTCCCCAAGCTCCTCCTCAGAACCAGAAGTTCATGGAAAAGAAGCAGAAGTGGACGTCAAAAGGTGGTACTCCCAAGAAAGACTGGGAGGATAAGTGCTCCAAATGCGGAATGACGGGCCACTGGTCCAGAATCTGCCGCACCCAGAAACACCTACAGGACCTCTACCAGGCAAGCCTCAAGCCTCGAGCTGAGACAAACCTGATAGAGAGCGCAGCGTTGCCAGAGACCTCATGGATTCCTGAAGATTTCATGGGAGACGACACTCTCTAGTTTTGGACCATAAACAAATTGTTATTGCTAGCAATGTATCTTCTTTTCATGCATCGTATCTAGTTTTTATTCCATGTCGAACAATCTTTTGAGCATCTTAAATGAAAGTAGATATTTTCTTTTTCATATTATTTACTGCTTAAAAATGTCTTTCTTAATATAGATATGGAATCAATTTGCCTAGTGGACAGTGCATCGACGCACTCGATCCTTCAAGACATAAACTACTTCACGAGCATAAGTAGCTACTCTGGTCCACTGAGAACAATCTCAGGACCAGCTAATATAATTGAAGGATCAGGGGAAGCAATCATATTGCTCCCCGGTAACACACAAATCACACTTAGGAATGCGTTATACTCCCCTAAATCCATCTGAAACCTCCTAAGCTTTAAAGATATCCGTTTAAACGGATATCACTTAGAGACTGTCGAGGAAAATGAAAGGGAATACTTGCTTGTAACGTCTCTTACAAATGGTTCAAAAACCATTATGGAACGTTTCAAGGGACTCCCCTCGGAACTCTACCAAACAAGTATACAAACTCCAGAAACATCAATGGCTGAGCACCTGCAGTGCCCACAAACACCAGAATTCCAACACTGGCATAGTAGACTGGGACACCCTGGATCTGTTATGATGTACCGCATCATAAAAAGCTCCAGTGGTATAGACTTGAAGAACCTGAAGATTCTTCAAAAAGGTAAATTCCCCTGTCCACCCTGTTACAAGGGTAAACTGATTACGAGACTCTCTCCACTGAAAGTGGACCTGGAGTCTCCAAGTTTTCTGGAAAGAATTCACGGAGATATTTGTGGGCCTATACACACATCAAGTGGTCCGTTCAGGCACTTTATGGTCCTGATTGACGCATCTACTAAGTGGTCACATGTTTGTCTACTGTCCACCCGTAACCTAGCACTGTCTAAGCTTTTAGCTCAGATAATCAGGTTGCGGGCCCACTTCCCCGACTACCAGATAAAGAAACTTCGTCTGGACAATGCGGGGGAGTTTACATCACAAGTCTTTCTAGACTATTGCCAAGCACAGGGAATTGAAGTCGAACATCCTGTAGCGCATGTTCACACCCAAAACGAGTTAGCAGAATCTCTAATTAAGAGACTGCAATGGATTGCTCGTCCATTATTACTTCAATCCCAGCTGCCAGTGAATGCATGGGGTCATGCAAGTTTGCATGCTGCATCTTTAATAAAATTAAGACCTTCTGGAGGTCAGTCATCTTCTCCAATGCAACTTGCACTTGGAGCCCCACCAATTGTCTCACACTTGAGAATATTTGGTTGTGCAGTATACTCCCCATAGCACCACCACAAAGGACAAAGATGGGTCCACAACGTCGCCTATGCATTTATGTTGGGTTTGACACCCCCTCCATAATTAGATTCCTAGAACCTCTTACGAGAGACGTTTTCAAGGCACGTCTAGAAGACTGTGAATTTGATGAAACATCATTTCCAAGACTAGGCTCACAGACTAAGAAGCCCGAAGCTTCAGACTGTATCACTTGGGATACAAAGACATTATGTCACTTTGATCCGCCCACAAGCCAGTGTGAGGAGGAGGTCCTGAAGATTCTCCATATCCAAAACACTGTCCATCTCTTGCCGGACAAATTTACTGACAACCAGAAGACTGTCAGATCACACGTCCCTGCTGCTAACACTCCAGCTAGGATTGACATACCACAAAATGGATGCAATCCACCTGCAGCAGAAATGGTTGGACCTCTCAAGAAGAGAGGACGACCACCGGGATCCAAGGACCAAGTCCCTCGAAAGAGTAGGACCCTTGGCAATGGTAAACAAATACCACCACATGATGCTACTATAAGCCCTGCTACCCCATCTCTCCCAAACTCTCAAACAGAGGAAAAACCGGGAGAAAATGAAGTTTTGATACACTATGTACGAACTGGGGAGTATTGGGACAGAAAGAGCACAACCATAGATGACACATTTGCGTGTAATATTGCCATCAACGTCGCGTACTGCGACGATGATATTGAATCACACTCTCTGACAGAATGTCAAAGCAGAGATGATTGGCCAAAGTGGAAAGCGGCAATAAGAGTGGAGTTGGATTCACTCACCAAACGCAAGGTCTTCAGACCTATAGTCCAGACACCAAAAGGTGTAAAACCTATGGGTTATAAATGGGTATTTGTTAGAAAACGAAATGAACAGAATGAGATCGTTCGCTACAAAGCAAGGTTTGTAGCGCAGGGTTTTACCCAACGTCCAGGGGTGGATTTCGAAGACACATACTCCCCAGTCATGGACGCGATCACCTTCCGATTCCTCATTGGCTTAACAGCCCAAGAGGGTTTAGATATGCAGCTTATGGACGTCGTGACTGCATACCTATATGGCAACTTAGACCGAGACATTTATATGAGATTGCCTGACGGTTATTCTTTGCCAGCAGCACTAAAAGAGAGACAACGTGACATCTACTCAGTGAAACTGCAAAGATCATTGTATGGTCTAAAACAATCTGGAAGGATGTGGTATAACAGACTGAGCAACTTCCTTGCTGAACAAGGATTTACAAATGACCCAGTCTGTCCTTGCATCTTTATAAGAGCAAAGGCAACAGGATTTGTCATCATAACCGTCTATGTGGACGACCAGAACCTCATCGAATCTCCTGAAGAGATCTCAGAGATTTCTAGAAGCTTGACAGAAACCTTCGAGATGAAAGACATCGGAAAGTCAAAATTCTGTTTAGGCCTTCAAATAGAGCATCTTAACGATGGGATCCTGTTACATCAGTCAACTTACACATCGAACTTATTGAAAAAGTTTCAGATGGATAAGTGCCACCCCCTCAGCACCCCAATGGTCGTCAGATCATTGGATGTGCATAAAGACCCCTTCCGGCCGCTGGAAGAGGGGGAGGAAGTACTAGGCCCTGAAGTGCCTTATCTAAGTGCTATCGGTGCACTCCTTTACCTGGCTAACTGCACTCGCCCTGACATAGCATGTGCAATCAACTTACTAGCCAGATATAGTGCTGCACCTACACAGCGGCACTGGGCCGGAGTTAAGCATCTTCTGCGCTATCTCCAAGGGTCCATAGACTTAGGTCTATTCTACAGGAAAGGGGCATCAACTGGTTTATTTGGTTATGCTGATGCAGGTTACAAGTCCGATCCTCATACAGAGAAATCCCAGACCGGATACATGTTTACCAATGGCGGCACTGCCATATCCTGGAGATCTGTAAAGCAGACCATGACAACCGTCTCATCCACTCACTCAGAGCTCCTAGCGATCCATGAAGCAAGCAAGGAGAGTTTCTGGCTACGCTCTGTGATCCAGCACATTCTCACCTCCACCGGCCTGATGACCGGCGTACTTGCACCTACTCCTCTCCATGAAGACAATGCCGCATGTATAGCCCAGCTACAGGACGACTACATCAAAGGCGACAAGACAAAGCATATCTATCCTAAGTTCTTCTGGACGCACGACCTTCAGAAGCAAAAGCAGATTGAGGTACAGAAGATCCAATCATGTAATAACTTGGCGGATTTGCTTACCAAATCCCTCCCTACTAGTATCTTTGAGAAACTTGTATATGGGATTGGAATGAGGAGAGTGAGAAAATGTAAACTGGGTCAGGATGAGAGGACTATGAACTCATAGATACATAGGAGACTGATGTATAGATTCATAGGAAATCTGCAAGCCTGAAGCTTGGTCAGATGAGGGGGAGTCAACTGTAGAGTTGTACTCTTTTCCCTTGGTTACTGGTTTTTTCCCACAGGGTTTTCCGTAGTCAAGGTTTTGACGAGGCAACCTCGTTGACTCCGGATCCTGAAGCATCCACCCCTAGACACATCCCTAAAACAGGGGAAGTTATGGATTAACTGTTCTTTATATAACAAGGCAGTTATCCTAACTCGGATCCTGAAGAATCCACCTCTTATTCAATATTGGTTGGATAAGGGGAAGTGTTATGAATAGGCCCATGAGGCCCATTGGGTATCCGGCCCACCATTGAAAGCTATAAATAAGAGGGTAGGGGGCTCTTAACCCTACACACCTTTTTCCCTACTTTTTCCTTCACAACATTAACATTATTATTGTTATTGTTGTGGATGTTGTTGTTATTGTTGTTATTATTATTATTGAGTGGGCCTTTAGTTAATATTAGTGGCTAAGAGATGGGCTTACCTTTTATTTGTGTTGGGCTTGCTAGTTGGGCTTGGATTTTTAATATGAGAGAAGAGAGAGAAGAGAGTTTTTATTAAGGATGGCAAACTTGTAATTACATAAGCCCCTAGAAATATATCCTTTAATAAATCCTCTCTTTTCTCCACATTATTCTCCACTCTTCTTCTAACTTCTAATTTCTTTTTCTATTCTCTTTTCTTCCCCCCCCAGTGTGGCCGAAACTCCCAGGTTCAAGGAAAAAAAAGAAAAGAAAAGGGGAGAAAAAGAAAGAAAGAAGAGAGAAGAGGAAGGGGGGAAAGCCATTGAAGAAGGAGAGAGGGGAGAGTTAGGTTTGAGCTTGAAAAGGAGATTCTTGGTGGATTTCTCTTGGAATTGGATGAGGGGTTTGTTTCTTCAAGGAGGTAGGAATCCATCTCCCTATAGCTTGCTATTTAATTTCATGTTTAATATCATGAATGGTATTTATAGTTGTTGCTGGAAAATCTGTGCTGTTTAACTGAAATTTTAGTGATGATATGCTCTTAATTGGCTACATGAAATTGCTTGAAAAAATTATATGTTATGTATATTGATGTCCTTAATAACTTTCATGTTCACAACTTTTTCTAATTCAAACGGGAAGTTAGGTTAAAAATTTGATTTTTGGAACATGTCTGGAATTCTGTCACACTGGATACAGTTAAGAAAAATGGAGCACACTCTATGGAATTTGCTATTCTTGGTCTTGTTGGAAAGTTAACAAGTTTATCTACAATTTCATCTCAGTGCATAATTTTCGAAATTCTGACTGTAACATGCCCAAAATCAGCAATCAAGACAGACTCTGAAATCTGTCTGGAAAACAGATTTGACAGACTTCACCAAATAATTCACTATAAATCGTCTACTTAATATTTTTGCCTGAAATTTTATCTGTGAATCCAAAACGACCATACCTACAACTTTCATTTACATTGCATTTTTATGTTCCATACAAAAATATGGAGTAAAATGCCATTCAACATGACTGCTGTGCAATTTCCAGCAAGCTAGATGTTAAGAGATGCTATAACTAGGACTTCATGCTAAATCTTCTTCTATTATGCATGTGCATTAGTGTTACTTGAAGTAGGAATTCCATCTCTTTATAGCATGTTATCCTAATTCATCCTAACATTCTAAAGAGATTAACTGTAATCATGGTGATGCACACGTTTCATGCTATGAAAATTATGAATTATGTTGTTTTAAAGTTGTTGTCTAGCTATTGGGTTATGTTGTTTCAATTGAACTAATGAATATGTTCATTTGTCTACCAAGTTGTTATATGAAATTTATTATGAAGAATCATTCCTTTTTGTGTTATGAAAATTAAACAACATACTACAAGCTGTTATCTTACCTTAAATTCTATGTTGCATTCTATTGAATTGATGAAGATGTTTATTATGCCCACCATGTATTTGTGGAAATGGCTCTACGTAGACAAGTATGAAATGAGAGAGAATTGCCTTGCATGAAGTTGTGATTAAGCTTAACTCATGGAGGAGGGCTCATAATGGAAAACTTGTGTTTCATTCTAATGTAGCATGTTGCATTTGTATCTTAAATGTTTCATTTTTATAAATGTTGCATCCTTGCAACAAATGTTACTAAGGTAGAATTTGGAGATTAGTTTATGTTGCCAACTAATTTTAAATCCTACAATGAGGTCTTATTGGAATTAGTGCATGATACTTACTTTTATCTCATGGTTCTTCATTATGTTGTTTTCTAGTATATGTTAATGGGAAATGGTTCATGTTGCGAGCTCACCCGAATGTTGTGTTGTGATACGTTATGTTTCTGGAGAATGGTGGGTGCTTATGGAGAGTGGCGTTGTGTGGTAATTGGCTAAGTGATGGGGTGATGTTGCTTATTTCAATGATGCCAAGGGCATGTTGTGAAGAAGAAGGGAGATGTGGTTGTGGTTGTCCTCTTATTCATGGAACTTTCGTGTCATTCATTATGTTGCATGTTCCATCCTCTAATTTTAGAGCATACTAGCTTATTTGTTCCTTTATGTCCTTGTAACATTGCATGCAATGTGTTAGTTTTGTTGTTGCTATTATGTCACTCTTATGTCATTTTAAAATTGGTAAAGATGCACTTTTAAATGAGGTATGCTATGTTACCTCAATTAATGTTATGAAATGAATAAGTCCTCTTAAATGAGGGTGACACAGGGATTAGAGGGACACTACGTATTGGGAAAAACATGAGGGGCTGGACAGTTGTGGTGGTTGGTGGCACTCTTGTTCTTGCCCGAGTGGCGGGGAATGGCGGAAATGAGGAGAATTGGAGAAAATGTGAAGGGGAAATAAGGAGAAGACAGGGCTCCTTTAGTAAGAGCTTGTCTCGAGGAGTTTGCCTGTTCCACCCCAACTGGGGGTGAGGTCCAGTCCCAAGAGGGTCTACCCACTACTTAGGGTACAAAACACTACCAGATAACCTTCATTACTTTTGTAGCATTAGTAAATGTTGCTTACTTGTACATACCTTACTTGTTGCTCTTCCATGGTGTATACCCTTGTTATATACATCTCCTATTGTAATTATTGTCGCTTGCGTTTATTTTACTTATGTTGTCTCACTCTCTTGCTGTTGTACCTTGTTTATGTTATGCGTTCATTGCTTTATGTCATACACGTGTTCCCTTTAGATAATTCCATACTTCATTTGTACCTTGCTAAGAATGCATGTAAAATAGTTGCATTTTCATAATAGCATACTAGAGGGAGTTGGCATTCCTACTGGGTCACGCATTGACGTGCTCCCCGTTGACTTTTTCAGGTGTAGTTCCTGGGGATGGCAGGTGGAGCTAGAGGTTGAGGTTGGAGGGCGGTTGTTAGGAGTTGGGTCTTAGATTGGATGGTGAGGGGTGAGGGGTGAGCTATGTGTACTTTGGGTTTTTTTTTGGGTGAGAGATGCTTGTACTATATGAATTGATGCAATCGGATGTTTGAAATGTAAATGAAATTGTTCAGTGTTGGCTTTCAGTGTTTCTCTATGATTTGTGTCGTTCTGTGTAATGTTGGTTGGATGTTTGTTGAATACTACATGTACTATTTCCAGCAATACGCAGTGGACCTGCAGATACGTTTTTAGTTCTCGTCATGTACCTTATCTTTCTGGGTATCCTAGGGATGGGGTCGTGATAAGGCGACGATGGAAGCAAGCTTTCGAAACAAGGAAGAAGGCGAAACAGAAAGATCTCTTCTTCTTCCTCGCCTTTCTTTTTATACGAAGGAGCTCAACCGACTACCGATCGAAGAACGACACGTGTCTGAAGACTGTCTCAAGAAGCGGCGGAGATCAATTCAAAGATGAAACAGTTTTGGCAGCACAAATCAAATCAAATGTTTCGAAAACAGTCCGCATTTAAGGAGATTACACATCATTCGGTCTCAACCAGCGCAGTTTCTGAGGCACGAATGATGGGGCCATTGTTAGTGCACGGGTACGGATCCTGCTAGAGTATTCGCATACTTGACCCATTTGACACCCACAACCCGATACATGTCGCTCAAAGTGGAGTGTTGCCGATTCAAACTAACGGATCGTTCGACCGTTAGGCTTGCGCTAATATTCAGGGGGAGGTTAATGGGGTCGAGTAAATGGGCAGCCGTTATCTCGAATCCCGGAGAAGATCATGCCGGAATCAATGAGGGACAATTACATACAATCAAAGGGGAACAACCTATAAATAGACGAAAGGACAAAGGTAAAGGGGCTCCAATTTCACTGTACAAATCTAAGACATAGAACTCTACTTTCTCAACTGATATTTCTTACATCATAGAGCTAGCGACAACAGATTTGAGGCGAACCTCCGTGGGTCGATCTCAGCTGCTCCTAGCTCCCTCTCATCCTTAAGTTCACATACTAACTTAAGCATCGGAGGGGATTTGGATCGGAACCCAGATCCGACCCCCCTAACGCGTCTCTGGGGTGTAGATCGATGAATCGCCATCTTCCGCGAAGGTCATTTCCGAGCTTCCCAGCCTCAAACGATCGATGCATCAGCTGTTCAATAGTCAATCGAGCACTGCATCATCATCATCATCCATATTCGACCCAGGTTCTTCCAACCTAGGGTCCCACTTCACCTGCTGACGAGGCTCCGACTCAGCACGAAGAGCCCACGTCAACTTGACAATTGTCTCGGTCAATTTTAGCCTTAACACCTACGTATGTTCGTTGACTACTGTGAGCTGAACAAGTCACAGTGATGAACAAGTACCCTCTACCGTGCATCAACGATCTTTTCGATCATCTCGGGGGGGTCAAGCGTCTATTCAAAGTTGGATCTGAGGACATGGTACCATCAAGTGAAGGTGAAAGACGAATATGTTCCCAAGACTGC
>CM061142.1:751604613-751754641 GCA_030789695.1 Scilla litardierei | reverse complement strand
TGTTGAGTCCCTCTTGACTCAATATATCACCAACCAGGAGAAGATAAATTTGAAGCTGGAAATGGGGCACCGGGCTCTCACGGACCAAGTAACCCAGCTGGGGTTACAAGTGGCGAACCTTTCAAGGTCGCAAAACCTATTGCCGCCACAACCAGAGGTGAACCCAAGGGGAGCAAACCAAACTTTGGCACTTACGCACGAGCATGCGAATGTGTCCGCTATCGTGTTGAGGAGCGGAACACAAATCCCCACAAGAGTGTCCCCAAAGGAACCGGAAGCACCGTTGGTCGTAGAGCGACCAATTGAAATAGCCAAAGACAACGGTGCTTCATCGCCAAAGCCAACGACTCCGGAGTGTTGAGTATTGGACTCCCCGGATTTGGTTTTGGATGATGAGCAAACATAAATAAATAGTGAACTAACACTTTGTGAGCGCAGTTATGGAGATCGTCGCCAAATTCACGTGAACATCCAAAGCGACGTCTCAAGACTTCTCAAAGCACGTATTCATATGCCTAAAGCTTCGTTGAAGCTTTTGGACCATTTTAGAAGTCATGAAGATTCGATTGAAGCTATTGAAGACGGTATCGTCAAGGTTTATTTATAGTCTTTAAGCTTCTATCGTAGAATGTTAAGCCTTGAGTAGGTCTTACGATTTATATCTTCATAACGCTCCTATCTTAGCTCTAGGATCTTAGTAGAAGTCCATACAAACTTTTCCGAAGCTTCGCGCTTCGAATCGGGACTTCTTGTGCATGGTAATTGGTTCAAGAAGAAGAACCAACCGACTAGATGGTGATCTAGTCGGTCGAAAAAGCTTCTTGGACCGACTAGTTTCTCTCCCAAATTCTAAGCTCTTTACTGTTTACAGTTAGTCTGTCTTAGTTGACTCACCGACCGACTAGTTGGTGAACTAGTCGGTCAGTGATGCTTCTTAGACCGACTAGTTGAGCTTTACTGTACATACCAATTTTTCTCCTAGTTACTGTTTATCGTTAGTCGGTCTAAGAACGTTTGGTGACCGACTAGTTGATGATCTAGTCGGTCAACATTTGTTCTTCGACCGACTAAATCAAGTTGTATTCAGACTAATAGTTTTTGACTCTTAGTCGGTCTAAGTTAACTGACCGACCGACTAGTCGAGAAACTAGTCGGTCGGAAAGTCTTCTTGGACCGACTAGTTATCTAGGTCTGAAATCTCATCTGTTCACTGTTCTTCCTTTAGTCAGTTCATGTTGTTTCACCGACCGACTAGTTGATGAACTAGTCGGTCAGTGGTTGTTCTTTGACCGACTAATTGCCCCAGATTTCCAACCGTTGGGAGATGACCTAGCTCGATTTTATGGGACCCTATAAATACGAAGCTTGGTCATTTCTCTCAAGGTTAGAGCTGCTATTGAGAGACTTATTCAGATTGAAAGAGTTAGAGATTAAAACTCATTTCCAAAGCTCTCTTCCTCACAAGAAATCTTTCTCTCCCTCATTTGAGATCTAGAATCCATCTTGAGAGAACTTTGTTCTTGTTGAGCCATCCAAGCTATTGCTTGATTCAAGTCTCCTATTCATTCCTAGGCACCCATTGCTGCTCATATTGGTGGTGCTAGGTCTTGGTGACTTCTCCTTCCTCAAATCCATCCTTGCCCTTATTTGGTAAGAATACTCAAGGTATAGGGTTTGTGGTAAGTTGTTGTTTATTTCATATAAACTCTTTTATTGCTATTGTTTCTCTCGGTTGTGAGAGAAGGTTGTGATCCCGGGTTGTGGGATTCACTATTGCTATTGATTGTATGATTTGATCTTGTGAAGGTTTTTCACAAGGTATTCATAGTGGAAATCTAGGGTTAGGGTTTCTAACCTTAGTATCCTGAGGGGATCCGGGTGATCTGGGACGTAGGATCACCGGGTACAAGTCGGGAAGACTTGGGTGGATCCGAACCCATCATATCAATTGTTAGCATTGATTATTTGTTGTTGTCATATTTTAGCTTCCGCATTTGTTTGTAGTAGTTTGCACGATAATTAGGAATTATACTCCTTGTTATTTTTAAAGTACTATTCACCCCCCCTCTAGTACTTGTGCAGTAGCTTTCAGGGCATTACATTTGGTATCAGAGCCAGATACTAAGCTATGTCTGCCAACGACAACAAGACCATGCGTCCACCTCCAGATTATAGCACCTTCAAGAACCGTGAAGGAGCTTCTTCGGTAATGGAAGGACATTCCTCAATGAGGCCTCCATTCTTCAACGGTACCAACTACGGGTACTGGAAATGCCGGATAGAAACTTTCCTCCGGCGTGCTTCACTATGGAGGACCACAATGAAGGAGTATGTCGAGCCCACCGAAGAAGATTTCGAGAAGTGGACTCCCGCGGAGGTCACCGTGAAGGTAAGCAATGCCAAGGCAATGAACGCCTTGCAATGCGCATTGGAGCCCGAGGACTTCAATAAGATATGCACATGTAAGAGTGCATATCAAATTTGGAACTCCCTCCTCATCTTACATGAAAGGACGAGTAGGGTAAGGGACTCTAAACTCGTAGTAGTTAATAAAGATTACGAGATGTTTCATATGCTACAGGGTGAGAAGATGAAGGAGTATTATGCTCGCTTCGTCGACATCATAAACGAGTTAGAGGCTCTCGGCAAAACCTACACCCAAAAGGAGAAATGTTCGAAGCTTATAGAAGGACTTCCTTCTAGTTGGGAAAAGCTTACCTTCGCCATCGAGGAAGGTAATGATAGGAACAAGTATACCGTGGTTCAATTAATGGGTACTTTAATGTCATACGAGGTACGCAAGGATAGCAAAGTGAAGTTACAAGAGAAGATGAAGTCTTACTTGAATTAAGACGCGCCTAAGAAAAAGGCGATTGCGTTCAAGGCGGCTCCATCCACCTCTACCGATGACGAGGACTCGGAAGACGAAATGGACATGGAATCCATTGCCCTCATGGCAAAGAAGTTCAATCGCTTCTTCCGAAAAGGTAACTTCAAAGGTAAATCTAAATTTACTTCTACTAACGCCTCTCCTCCTTTGTGCTTTAAATGCAATAAGCCAGGACACATCAAAGCGGATTGTCCACAAAACAAGCAAAAGGAAAAGTGGAAGGCGTCGAAGTACGACAAATCGAAGAAGTATAAGAAAGGCTACAAGAAAGGATTTGTCGGTTTCACCGATTCCGAAGATGACTCTTCAAGCGGGGAGTCGGATGATGTGAAAGTGGAGCAAGCGCACGTATGTTTCATGGCTAACGAGGAAAATGTTCAAGAAACCGCCTCCGATGATAGCGAGGATGAAAGCGATGAGGTAACTATGGATGACCTTAGACTAGCTAATGAGCAAATATGGAATAGATATGCTAAATTAGTTGAACGATATAATAAGACTAAAGATGAGCTAGTTAGCATCCAAACCTCACCTAAAACTATCATCACCAACAACGACACCGTTGTTGAAGGGTTGAAGAATGAGATTGTTAATCTCAAGACTCAACTTGAACATGTTAGCATTGAGGATCCGGAGGAACACAAGATAGCGGATTTGACTTCTTAAAACTCGACTTTGAGTATTGAGAATGAGAATCTTAAATCTCGTGTTTATGTGCTCATATCGCAAGTATCCACTTTGGATGCTTCTATGCGTTCTCTCACCGAGAAATATGAGAACACATTAGGCCGAATTAATAAATTCAATAAAGGTAAGGACCATTTGGATAAAATCCTAAGTGACTTACTTCCGGCCAATCACCACATTGGTTTGGGGTATATGATGGGAACTCCATCCAAATCGGCCACTACTTTTGTTAGGCTAACTTCCGGTGCTTCGACGAGTGGTAGCAAACACTCTATTGGTAGTTCATCTACCAATGGTGCTTCCACCTCGTCCACACCCTCTTTCGGAAAGAAACCCACTTTGGGTGGACCTCCAAAGAAGGGCCATGCCTACATGTACACCAATACTATGCCACGTAGGAACACACATCCTACTCCACCGGCTCACTCATATGATGATTTCTATGCTACACATTCACGGGCACGTGCACAACATGTGATACACCCTCACGCACTGTTCCCTCACATGCATATGTTCTCCCACATCGTCATATGAATAATTATCCACATGCACCATTTCATCATGTTCCTTTTACCTATCCATGACATGCATCACGTAGAAATCAACAAAGCATGCATGCTCCCAATAGGATTAAGGCTCCCAAAATATTCTCAATTTGGAGCCCAAAGGACACAAGTATGGATGAAAAACAAATCTACATGAATGATTATTTTTTGAATGTAGTGGATAATATTAATTATATTGGGAAGTCTAAGTCCAATTGGACTTGGCTTCCAAAGGTCTAACCTTTGAGGACCCAATGATCTTGGGTACCATGAAATGATATAATCATCTATAGGTACTCAAGAAAAACAAACGGAGCTACAAAGTCAAATTTAGCTCCAAGGATGGGTGGATACTCGATATCGGGTGTTCAAAACACATGACGGGCGATGCTCAATTGCTTTCCGGAGTGGTGCCCATTGCTAATGGGAACCGGGTAATCTTTCGAGGCAACGAGAGCAGAACCATCGTCGGTGTTGGTAAAGTGGGTAACCCATCTAAACCCTTAATTAGTGATGTCTATCTTGTTAATGGTTTAAACCACAATCTTATTTCAATAAGCCAACTTTGTGACAAAGGTTACAAAGTTAGATTTGCGAAAGGATTGTGTCACATTTTTAATAATGTTAATAATGATTTATTATTTTCCGGCACACGCCACAAAGATATTTATATTTTGGATTTTCCTAAGTCATATGAACAATGTCTCATTGCCAACACAAGTGAACAACACTTGTGGCATCGACGCTTTGGTCATGTGAACTTTGGAACACTTTTTAAGCTTTCAAAATTAAATTCCATTAAAGGTTTTCCTAAGCTTGTTTTTGAAAAGAAAAGTTTTTGTGAATCATGTCAACGAGGCAAGCTTCCTAAATCTTCATTTAAACCTAAGAAAAGCATTTCTACTAAGCGACCTCTAGAGCTATTACATCTAGATTTATTTGGGCCAACTAGAGTTGCTTCTTTAGGAAATGCTAGATATGGGCTTGTCATCGTAGATGATTTTTCAAGATTTACATGGGTATTTTTCTTCTGTAATAAAAATGAAGATTTTGAAAACTTCACAACATTTGTGAAGAAAGTACAAAATCTCATCGGAACCACCATTGTCACTATTCGTAGTGATCATGGAGGTGAATTTGAGAATGAGTCTTTCTCAAATTTTTGTGATGATCTTGGAATTACACACACGTTTTCCTTCCCTCGCGCACCCCCTCAAAATGGTGTTGTTGAGAGAAAGAATAGAACGCTTATGGAGTGTGCTCGCACAATGCTCGATCATAGCCAACTTGGCCATCAATTTTGGGCGGAAGCGGTACACACCGCTTGCTATGTGTTTAATAGAATACTTTTGAGGCCCGGCACCAAACAAACTTGTTATGAATTATTGTTTGGTAGATTGCCTCAAGTTAAACAATTTCGTGTTTTTGGTGCGAAATGTTTTATTAAAAACACTTATGAAAATTTGGACAAGTTTGATCCGAGATCGGATGATGGGATATTTGTTGGGTATTCCTCACGTAGCAAAGCCTACCGGATATACAACAAAAGATCCTCGACGATCGAGGAATCACTACATGTCTCTTTTAATGAAAATTTTATTTCTTCTAGAATTTCAAATGATGATGATTCAATGGATGTTTTATGTGATTATATTGATAATTCTAAGTCTATTGATTCTATTGATACTAACCCGACTAATGAAGTTGTTGAGAATGTTCCTAGTGATCAAGGAATTCCCAAACGGCTTCATACCGTTCGTGACCATCCCCATGAGCAAGTCATTGGCAATATTCATGATAGAGTCAAGATGAGATCGCAAGTCCACCACTTCGCCAATTGTGCCTTTGTCTCCTCGATTGAGCCAAAGAATATAAATGAAGCGTGCGAAGATAGTGCTTGGATCCTTGCCATGGAGGAGGAACTCATTCAATTCGAGAGGAATGAGGTATGGGAGCTTGTTCCATTGCCTTCGAAGAACCACACGTTATAGGAACGAAGTGGATATTCAAGAACAAAACCGACGAGAACCAAATCGTCGTCCGGAACAAGGCTCGGTTAGTAGCTCAAGGCTATCGACAAGAGGAAGGTATCGATTTCGAAGAATCCTTCGCTCCGGTAGCTAGATTAGAATCTATTAGATTATTGTTATCTTTTGCATGCCATAAAAATTTCAAACTATTTCAAATGGATGTAAAAAGTGCATTTTTAAACGGAGATGTCGTTGAGGAAGTTTATGTTTCTCAACTTCCGGGCTTTATTAATGAAAAATTTCCAAATCATGTTTTTAAACTAAAGAAAGCACTTTATGGTTTGAGACAAGCTCCTCGAGCTTGGTATGATCACCTAAAGAATTTTCTTTTGGATTTGAATTTTAAAATGGGAGAAGCCGATTCTACACTTTTTGTTAAGCATTCGAATAATGATATACTTTTAGTTCAAATTTATGTTGATGATATCATTTTCGGTGCTACTAACTTCGCTCTTTGCGAAGAGTTTTCTAATGTTATGAAGGAACAATTTGAGATGAGCCACATGGGTGAGCTCAAATATTTCTTAGGTCTCCAAATTCGCCAAATGGACGATGCAATCTTCATCCACCAAACGAAGTATACAGTGGAGTTGCTAAATCGATTTGGAATGGAGAGTGCCTCCAGGAAAAAGACTCCAATGAGCACTACTACGCATCTTGATAAAGATACGGGCGGAAAAGATATAGACATTCGTCTATATCGAGGTATGATAGGAAGTTTACTTTATCTTACCGCAAGTAGGCCCGATATTATGTTTGCTGTATGTATTTGTGCTCGTTATCAGTCTCAACCTAAGGATTCTCACTTAGTAGCGGTAAAACGTATTTTTCTCTATTTAAGTTACACATTAGACTTTGGATTACTTTATCCAAAATCTAGCACGTATGAGTTAGTCTCATATAGTGACGCTGATTATGCGGGATGCAAATCCGACAGGAAGAGTACTAGTGACACTTGCCATTTTATAGGAAATTCTATTGTCTCTTGGTTTTCCAAGAAGCAAAATTCAGTATCACTTTCAACCACCGAGGCGGAATACATTGCCGCCGGTGCTGCTTGTGCCCAGGTTCTTTGGATGAGACACACACTTAAGGATTTTGGTATACATTGTGATACTAGCCCTATCATGGTGGACAACCAAAGTGCCATTTGTCTTTCAAAGAATCCGGTGCACCATTCCCGTTCTAAACACATAGATGTCCGACACCATTTCTTAGATGATCATGTTGCTAAAAAGGACATCATATTAGTGTACGTTGAAACCCAGAAGCAAATCGCCGATATTTTCACGAAACCCCTAAAGGAGGACTCCTTTGTGCGGTTGCGTCGAGAATTGGGGATTATGGGTGAATCCGAGATATAGGATTCATTTTTATTCAATAATCTTGCATGCTATTCTATTTCGCTATATTTGTTCGTGCTAGACTTATTGGATTCTTTCGGGATTTTTGTGAATTTTTGGAATTTATGCTCGAATTTACTCTTGAACGTCGTATTTAAGTTTTTTTCGATGATTAATGGGGTAGTTTGATGATTTTTGAGAGTTGAACGATGTTTCGTCCAAGTGCATTTAGGAGAAAACTCATTTATCTATTTTTGGACTCATCTAGTCGGTCTCAGTTCATCAACAAACCGACTAGATTCATATCTAGTCGGTCTCCTAATGAACTCAAACCGACTAGCTCAAGCTTATAATTTTTTCTTTGCTACTGACTTCATTTAGTCGGTCCACGTTCACTTACCGACCGACTAGAATGAAAACTAGTCGGTCAGTACTTGAACTTTGACCGACTAACTCTAGCCCTAAAAACTTTGTCTGGCCCCTGTTTCGACTTAGTCAGTTCAAGCTCATTGACCGACCGACTAGAACGTAATCTAGTCGGTCAGTGCTTGAACTGTGACCGACTAAGTGCTCAGGGACAGCCGTGTCTTTTCGCATTCCGATCGACTTATACTCATTTTCAACCGACTATTCTCCTCATTAGTCGGTTTCTTCCGTTCCTCTCCAGCTAAAACCCCCGACCCGCGATAGACCCTTCGTCTTCCTCCGTCGATTCCGCCGTCCGATCGTCGCTTTCCGTCGATCTCCGCCGTCGATCTGCCTCCTAGGGTAACATCTCCTCCTCCTAGGACTTGTTTTCAGCATCTAGGGTTCTATTCTAGGTCGTTTTCTTACTTCCTAGGGTTTGTTGATTTCGGCTATAGGTTTTATACTTAGGGTTGTTTGATCTTATTCTTGCGTTGCTTGATCTCGTTTTGTCACGACTTATGGCAAAGACGAGAATCCCGATCACTCCCTCCGGTGCATCTCCTATAAACATAGAGCCACACCCTAGGAATCCTTCGAAACCCAAACGTCGTGCTAAAACAACCCAACCTTCATCGTCTTCGCCTCCTCTGAAGAAGCAGAGGACGGCAACCGTCAAACCCAGTAAACGTTCTCAGTCTAGGAAGCCTATACTCCATACCCCTGCTACTCCATCTGATTCTGACACTGAGTTTAGACCCGAGGATGAGCCTGGCCATAATGAACCCACTCCTCCACCTCATCCTAGGACTCGACAGCCTAAGGGAAAGGCCCCAATACCAGCAGGTGGTGTAGACATCTCGTTGTGTCGCGACGACCCTATGTGTCTAGCGGCTTACAACCGGATTGAGCACTGCCCGCTGTTACTGGAGCACTTTGTTCAGTTTTTCGACTTCCTTGGCTTAGCAGATCTCCTATCCTATAGTGGGCTCCTAAACTACCTTCGCTTCGACCCTAAGGCGAACCCTCGACCCTATCCTCGCTTGGTCAAACTTTTCTATGCAAATCGTACCCGGGGCCACTACGATGAGAGCCACTCCATCGAGACTACTGTCTTGGGGACTCCTATAGTCCTCACGACAGAAATCTTGGGGGAGTTGCTTGGTTGCTCGTCGTCTGGTCTCCTCCCGTCAGACATTTCAGTTGATGATATCTCTTCTTTGGATCAGTCCGTTCTCGCCGATATCTTCCATGTGATCCCTCCAGCTTTCATTGGTGTCCCATCGAAGTCATTTAAGCCAAATGCATGGGTGCTCAATCTCATTCTGAAGTCGTGCTTGCTTCCCAAGTACGGCTCATCTTCTCTGCCATCCCAGCCCTTCCTAAAGTTGATTTACGCTCTTTTCTTGGGTTACGAGATTAACTGGGCTTGCGTTATACTCGATAAGATGGACTCTTTCGAGTGTATTCGCAAGACCATGAAATCTGCGCATATCCCTTATCCTTGTCTGTTGACTTTGGTGTTTCGTCATTTCCACGTGCCTTTGCCTCCTGACGATGAGCGTCCACTTGGTCCTCCCCTGAACGCGACGACCGTAAAGAAATCTCTTGCGGCACTCCGTCACGTGCAGAGGACGACTCCTTCAGCTTCTCAGGGCACATCTTCTGCAGCTGCCACTCCTACACCTCCCACCACACTTGATGATCTCGCTCGTTCAGTTCGTCGTCTCGAGTCTCGGTATGCTCGTTCCGAGGAGATTCTGTGTTGTATTGCTCGTGTTATTGGTGTTGAGGTCCCTCCTCCAGTTTCTGAGGATGAGGAGATGGATGATGAGGATATCGATGAGCTCGTTGATTCTCTTACTCGTGGCGCTGAGGCCACTCCTACTGCTGCTACCACATCTGTTGCTGGAGCTGCCACTTCTTCAGGTCCTCCAGAGTCTGCTGCTCCAGAGACGTCTGATCCTGTTGACGTTCCTGTTGATACCTCTGCCGTTGAGCCTGCTGTTGCTGTTTCCACTCCTGCCCCGACGATTCCTTCAGTTGACACTCCACTCCTCCCAGCAGAGCCTGAGTCCACTCCTTCGACTGGACCTCCGGAGACTGCTGATCCTACCTCTACTTCTTGATAGTCTGTTTGGAGGACTCTCCGATGCTCCTTGGATGATTCATCTTTTAGAGAGAGTTTTGGGTTAGGAAAGGGTTGGTGGTGTTTTCTGATGTTTTTGGATGTGTTGATGTTTGATGTCGATGTTGTATCATTTTTGGATGTATGTTGATGTTGTTAATGTCGATGATGGATTGTGATTTTTTTTTTGATGTTGATATACTATGTGACATTTTGGTGTATGCGATGTACTTTGTGTCTTTGATGATATGGAGTCGGTGTATCTTTTGGTTGTACTCATGATGCTTCATATATATATACATCGTTGTTCTCTTTTACTTCGTTGTGCACATTTTATGTTCGATTTACTGTCTACGATATTCGACCTCATCGCTCGACGATGATGACTTGGTTAAAAAGAATTTATTTCTATGAAAACATAGAATTGTTTTCCATGCACTAATTTAACCAAATTGTTGAGATTGGAGAGCACGTTCCTTTACTCAATAAGTGAATTCTATTTGGTATTGTGATGATTTCGTTTTTCGCTTTTGGATAATGGTCAATTTGGCACACCTTGATTTTCTTCGTGTATTTTTGTTTCTTGGTGTCTTTTGGACCATCGTCGTATTCTTCGACTCCCGGTGTTGGATTTTTCTTTATCCTTGTTGTTGTCATTTTATGCCCCCCACTCTTTTTGGATAATGCCAAAGGGGGAGAGATAATAATAATGACAAGGGCAAAAGGAAAATTTAACTCTATTGTCCATGAATCTAATTTATTATGTTAGATTCAGGGGGAGTGAAGATATATATAAATGGATTACGATCCTAAATTTCAATACTTGGATCATGTTTTATATTTCTCACTTCTGCTTGATGCGTATTATATTTATTCAATTTGGAATTAACGTGTCATCAATGCAGGGGGAGTAAGTATTTTACATTTGAATTATTATTATTTATTATTATTTATGTTGGTTTGTCATCACCAAAAAGGGGGGAGAATGTTGAGTATTGGACTCCCCGGATTTGGTTTTGGATGATGAGCAAACATAAATAAATAGTGAACTAACACTTTGTGAGCACAGTTATGGAGATCGTCGCCAAATTCACGTGAACATCCAAAGCGAAGTCTCAAGACTTCTCAAAGCACGTATTCATATGCCTAAAGCTTCGTTGAAGCTTTTGGACCATTTTAGAAGTCATGAAGATTCGATTGAAGCTATTGAAGACGGTATCGTCAAGGTTTATGTATAGTCTTTAAGCTTCTATCGTAGAATGTTAAGCCTTGAGTAGGTCTTACGATTTATATCTTCATAACGCTCCTATCTTAGCTCTAGGATCTTAGTAGAAGTCCATACAAACTTTCTCGAAGCTTCGCGCTTCGAATCGGGACTTCTTGTGCATGTTAGTTGGTTTAAGAAGAAGAACCAACCGACTAGATGGTGATCTAGTCGGTCGGAAAAGCTTCTTGGACCGACTAGTTTCTCTCCCAAATTCTAAGCTCTTTACTGTTTACAGTTAGTCTGTCTTAGTTGACTCACCGACCGACTAGTTGGTGAACTAGTCGGTCAGTGATGCTTCTTAGACCGACTAGTTGAGCTTTACTGTACATACCAATTTTTCTCCTAGTTACTGTTTATCGTTAGTCGGTCTAAGAACGTTTGGTGACCGACTAGTTGATGATCTAGTCGGTCAACATTTGTTCTTGGACCGACTAAATCAAGTTGTATTCAGACTAATAGTTTTTGACTCTTAGTCGGTCTAAGTTAACTGACCGACCGACTAGTTGAGAAACTAGTCGGTCGAAAAGTCTTCTTGGACCGACTAGTTATCTAGGTCTGAAATCTCATCTGTTCACTGTTCTTCCTTTAGTCGGTTCATGTTGTTTCACCGACCGACTAGTTGATGAACTAGTCGGTCAGTGGTTGTTCTTTGACCGACTAATTGCCCCAGATTTCCAACCGTTGGGAGATGACCTAGCTCGATTTTGTGGGACCCTATAAATACGAAGCTTGGTCATTTCTCTCAAGGTTAGAGCTGCTATTGAGAGACTTATCCAGATTGAAAGAGTTAGAGATTAAAACTCATTTCCAAAGCTCTATTCCTCACAAGAAATCTCTCTCCCTCATTTGAGATCTAGAATCCATCTTGAGAGAACTTTGTTCTTGTTGAGCCATCCAAGCTATTGCTTGATTCAAGTCTCCTATTCATTCCTAGGCACCCATTGCTGCTCATATTGGTAGTGCTAGGTCTTGGTGACTTCTCCTTCCTCAAATCCATCCTTGCCCTTATTTGGTAAGAATACTCAAGGTATAGGGTTTGTGGTAAGTTGTTGTTTATTTCATATAAACTCTTTTATTGCTATTGTTTCTCTCGGTTGTGAGAGAAGGTTGTGATCTCGGGTTGTGGGATTCACTATTGCTATTGATTGTATGATTTGATCTTGTGAATGTTTTTCACAAGGTATTCATAGTGGAAATCTATGGTTAGGGTTTCTAACCTTAGTATCCGGAGCGGATCCGGGTGTTCTGGGACGTAGGATCACCGGGTACAAGTCGGGGAGACTTGGGTGGATCCGAACCCATCATATCAATTGTTAGCATTGATTATTTGTTGTTGTCATATTTTAGCTTCCGCATTTGTTGGTAGTAGTTTGCACGATAATTAGGAATTATACTCCTTGTTATTTTTAAAGTACTATTCACCCCCCCCTCTAGTACTTGTGCAGTAGCTTTCAGGGCCTTACACGGAGGGAGTCCCTAAAGAGGAGAAGAAGAAAAACGAGGAAGGGAGCCTTAAAGTGTTCAAGCCCATTGTGCCTTTTTCACAACGGTTAGCCCAAGCCAAGATAGAAGAGAAGTATGGCAAATTCTTTACCATGGTCAAGGATCTAAGCTTGCAAATCCCCTTCCTTGAAGCTATCGAGACGATCCCCTCCTACGCAAAATTTCTAAAGGATTTGGTGACAAGAGGGTCGAGAAAGGAGAAAGTTGTATTGACGGCGGAATGCAGTGCTCTTATTCAGAGAGCAAATCCGCCTAAGCTTAAAGATCCGGGGAGTTTCTCTATCCCTTGTGCGATCGGGGAGGTAAAGATCCATCGCGCGCTCGTCGATCTTGGAGCGAGCGTCAGTTTGATGCCCCTGTTGCTATATAAGAGGATAGGGATAGGCGATTTGGAGCCCACCGGTATGACCTTACAGCTTGTAGACCGTTGACGTGCGTTTATATTTCATATATTTGCGCACGTTTTCTTCCGTGTTTTTCCGTATTTTCTGCCGTCTTGTATTCGTTTTCTCGTGTTTTCTTGTTTTCTTTCACTTTTCCGTGTTTTTTGCATTTTGCAGGAATTTTCCATCATTTGGGACATAAAACAACGATATCATGAGTCCCCGGAGCAACGGGAGGAGTCACGCGTGATCCAGGGGGTCAAACGACGAAGATCGCATCTTTCAGCCCCTCACCCGACCGGTTGGTCACTTCCAACCGATCGGGTGATGCACGCGTGCACCACCCGGACACAAGTTGGAGCAGCCAAGAAGTCACCCGGTCGGTTCAGTAACCGGTTCAAACGCCCCAATTCTCGGGAATTTGGAGCTGAATTCCAACCGATCGGGTGACATCTCACCCGATCGGTTCATATGTAGCCGCATCGCCTCAAATATCGAACCGACGGCTCCACCCGCTCTCTTCAGTGACCGGTTGAAGCTCCCGAAGCCCGATGGCCAAAGCAACAAGCGGCTCACCCGATCGGTTGATGTTTCAACCGATCGGGTGGCCTTTTCTTCCGCCTTTGCAAGCTGCTGATGCACTCATTGAAGATCTGCTATCATTCCAGAGGGATTTTGGGTGATCTCTTATTTTTCTAGCATCGGCATCGTCGTTAGCTTTCCAACGATAGGTCGCATGCCTAAATCCGATTTTTCTACATTTTTCTGGAATTTTCGGAGCGCAGCTGTGTGCTGAAATTGGCAGCAGTCTGAATTTTCATTTCACCCGATCGGGTGAGTTACCACCCGACCGGGTGAGCTCTTTTTCTGTGGATTTGAGCTCTCTGTTTATTCCACCCGATCGGGTGGGCCTGTTTTGACAGTTTTATTGGGTTTTCTGGACCCGAACCGCTGGGTTTTTGAGGGGGGTTATAAGAGCATGTAAGGGCACGACTTGGGGGTATTCTTCTTCAGTTTTTCTAGGGCTTTTGCCCCTTTCTCTTGTGAGCTTTAGGTTAGTTTAGATTAGGTCTTTTGGTTAATAAATCTTGTATTGGATTGAAGATTCAAACTCAAGATAAGTATTTCTTTCTCTTGTTTTCCCATTTCATTTTTTTGTTTTGTATTTGCTTTGCTCAATGATGAATTTTTGTATGTCTTTTGTGTTGTTTGTTTATATGTTTTTCATCATTGAGTAGTATTGATGAACCCTAATACGGGTTAGGGTAGGATTGATGCTTGGAAATTTACATTTGGCTTGGTTGCATGGCATGTGTTCGATGAAATGCGTCAATGGGGATTTCTAGCAATCTGGGTCCAATTCGTATGGCAACACACTAGTTGTGTTGGGGATTGGGGTCCGGTGTCTTGTCCAGTCAAGATCCGCTTCGATGTATTGCTAGAAATCACATTCGACCTATTTGGCCATTAGGGTTACGCGGGGGTGTTTTATTGTCATCAGCGGGAAAAAGACCGCCTTTGACCGTTGGGCCAAGGGGGAATAAACTTGGCGGTTGACTCCCTAGCCATAGCTCACACCCCTAGTGTAGACATTGAGTCCTCGCGCATGGGAACGGCTTGGACGAAGTGTTAGGAGTTATCATTGTGGCCTTAATGCTCCCAGTTGCGGAAGGTGTTAATGGACATGGGAATGCCCACCGTCCGGAACCGGGTAGGCCTAGCGTACTAGGCACCGACCGGAATATCGGGCCATGGACGCTAGGTACCACCTTTTGGTGCAATGTCTCACCCTGGATCAAGTCAAATGCCAAGTGTCATGAGTGATCTAGCCCGTGTTAGCGGGGATTCATTTCGTGTCTTTTTATTTCTTCTCTTTATTTCTACACTTCCACCCATATTATCCGCGTAGCTAGCACACAACCTAGGCGAGGCTAGTAGCCATTCAAGCCATCCACCTCCCTGAGTTCGATAAACCCGCACCCTACACTAACCGTGCACTTGCGGTAAAACGACACCGCGCCCAAACCGTAAACGGGGCGCCGGTCAAGTTTTTGGCGCCGTTGCCGGGGAGGCGTTCGGTTTGATATTAGCTTAGCTTGGGTTCGTTAGACTACGCATAAAAACAAAAAAAAAATTCTTTTTCTTTTTTAAAAAAATATTCAACAACCAAGAAATTTTTCCCCCACTACTTTATTATCTTTTTGTTATTCTCTTGTACTATTGACGCTCCTCTCTAGTTTTCTTATTTTTGTTGTCCAGGTATCTTTGGTGTAACCATGTGGGGATCAAATTTTGATGCTCAGATGGGAGTATACAATCCTTATTCGGTTGTGGTTTGTGAGACTTGTGGGATGGCGGGGCATGTGTATTATGATTTTCCATTTACGCTCGAGAGCCTCCCCCTACACCAAGGACAAACATTTTCCCACAACCTTAGCCTAAACACCTCCCATCCATTTTCTCAACCTTATATCCCTCCACCAACACAAGAAGAATCAAACCTCGTGTCTCTCCTTGAAAGTGCCATGTTTAACCAAGGCCAAACATTACGAAACTTGATGGTACCAATCATCGAGCCTACACCGAGGAGAGGGGATGAAGGAGAGGATATACCTACTTTCATGGTTGAGACTACCATGCCGTCGGCCACCATATACACATCTCATGCCGATCCCCCATTTTTCCATCACTACCACTTGGATGACGAAGCATTTTTTGATGATGATAGTGAGGATGGGGAGATTTCTCTAGGATCTGTGGGAGAGACTTCTTGTCTTGATTTAGATACCCCACTTGAGTCCTATGAGAAGACCGAGGAGTTTACAGAGCTTATGCATAAGGGTGAGGAGGATGTGCGTGAGGACGAGGACACGATGACCACTTACGAGGGGTCCGCTCCACATCCACCTCCACAGCCATCTCTGTCATAGCTTCCTCCTTGGTCGGTGGTCAACCATGAGGATGTCATTTAGGACATCGGTCAGATGGTGGAGTATGAGCATATCGTCGAGGAGAATGTGCATGATGGTTTGGATACGATGGTCCACTTCATGGAGCCGGAGCCACATCTACCTCTACCGTCGTTCTCCACTTCTTCTGCGGCTGAGCATCTACTTGAGCATATTGTCCCTATTCAGGGAGATTTTCATACTCACTCTCACTCCACATTTGAGTCTCGCTTTTCACGTCCTATTTCTTTAGACTCATATATTTTTGACACGCCATATCTCTCGCAGGACACAGGATCTACTTCCCTTGAGGTATGCTGCGGTGCGTCACTACCTGGAGAGCCACTTCTCATGGAGAGCGAGAATTCGGTCGTCACTAGTACAGAGGATAGCGACCCATTCTCAGGGAGTATTCGTCGCCCGTTTATTATTTTTCCATCTTATGTTGACGATTATCTCTGGGATACATTTATTTCGGGAAATAATTTCTTGCCATGGACTAATGCACCTCGTCCTTTGCAGGTCACAGGTGGACACCTACGAGGGATGCTTGGAGGTGCATTGCTTGGGTCCATTGGCACACGTGGCACATCGCTTCTGGCAGATCCACGGAAGGAGCAGTTAGAGCAGCTACCTGCCCCACTTCAGATCTTGGATCCGCATATGCTCAGGTGTATCCTAATCCAGTAGTGTAAAAATTTACCGCTTTCTAGTTTAGATTTGAATAATCTCGTCTCCTCTCATTAGCGAGGGGAGCGTATCTAGGAGTTGCTTTTGTATCTTAATAACCCTTCATGTCGTGCCCTTCTATCATTTCACCCCCATCCTCTACCGAGGAGGACGAGGACTCGTCCTCTCCTGCATTTTGATTTCTTCCTTTTCTTTTCCGATCTTCCCCTTGCATATTTCTGCATCACATTGATCATATCATTTCGCTAGCATTGTCATGTTCAGCTTGGGGGGAATCGATTTGTGTGCATGTTTTCGCGTGTCATTGTTGTGTGTCTGTGTCTATGTGTTCTTTCGTCGTGTTTTATATCTTTTATTTGAGTGTTTCTTTTTCTTTATTTTTTAGTTTCGTTCATGTGTTTTTCATGTTTTTCACTTTTTGTGTCGGTGCGCACCACCACCCCCCATTTTCTTTGCCCTCCGTATAAACTATTATTTCATTGAGGGCAATGCAAGTTTCAGCTTGGGGGAGTCACACTTCGTGCATCATTTGTGTCGTTTTTCTTCGTTTTTGAGTCGTTTTCCATCGTGTTTTTCTTTTTCTTCTCATCTTTTGTTCTCTCTCTCCTAGAGATGACCCCATATGATGAATTGCCACAAAATCACACACACACCTAGCACGGTTTCGATAATCACATTCACTAACCTTAGGAAGCCGAGTCCTCTTGCATTTCATGCATCGTGGGTCCATTTAGCTTTCTTGTGAGTCGTGTGTCGTGACTAGCATTTGGTGTGCTTCTACCTTGTGATTATGTTTTATATACCTATCCTTGGTTGACCCCTAGATTATCATGCTTCGATTTGAATATGCGGTATTTGCTTCTACTATCTGCTTCTATATGCATGCTATATTTATATCGTATATATCAATTCGCATGTGTCGGGATTCCACAAACAAGGACTAGGATAACCCATTTAGCCTATGCTCTGATTAGCGAGAAATATCTCCTTTGTCCAAGTGTTTAGAATCCGATTTCATTTTTATTTTACTTGGTGCAAATCCCCTCGTCGTGTACCGTTCTCCCACTTGGGAGAGTACACATGTAAATATCCCAATATCCAAAAATCCAAAAAAAGAGAGAAAAGAAAAACCCAAAAAAGAAAAAGAAAAAAAATTGTATAGCCAAAAATCCAAAAAAAAAATACAAATACCCAAAACCCAAAAATTTCCAGTGTGAATATTTTTCCTATCTACCGAGAATAAAGGGAAGGCGAGAATTTGCACCGAGTGTTCTTCTCCACATCATCTCAACCCCCATCGTTTTCAAAAACACTTGGCTTAGGAACTTTTTAGTTATTATCTAGGCTATAGTGTGGTGATTTCCTTAACCCTAGTTGTAGAGTCCCGGACGCATGATATGTTTCGATTCTCGCTCTATTCTCATGCATGCTTGAGCTATATATTCACCGCTTTATCCGAATCGAATCGTTATTTGGGTCGTATCTTGGATTTGTGTATATCGAGCTTTATTGCACAATGTAGATAGTGACACCATTTGCTAGCACACGACCACGCTCACTCGCGCTTCACCGCGTGGGCCCCACGGCACTTGTCTGGACTCGTATTCCTAGGTTTAGTGATGTGATTTGGCGTCTGCTTGCTTGGTGTGTCGTTTTTGATTTTGTTGGCCCTGACGGGCGATCTAGGATATAGAGTTCTCTTTCTCTCTTCCTCTCTATTTTCCCCTTCCGAGCTCCTACTCTCACTCGTCTTCCTCAAGGACGAGGAAGAATTCAGCTTGGGGGATTTTAACGTGCGTTTATATTTCATATATTTGCGCACGTTTTCTTCCGTGTTTTTCCGTATTTTCTGCCGTCTTGTATTCGTTTTCTCGTGTTTTCTTGTTTTCTTTCACTTTTCCGTGTTTTTTGCATTTTGCAGGAATTTTCCATCATTTGGGACATAAAACGACGATATCATGAGTCCCCGGAGCAACGGGAGGAGTCACGCGTGATCCAGGGGGTCAAACGACGAAGATCGCATCTTTCAGCCCCTCACCCGACCGGTTGGTCACTTCCAACCGATCGGGTGATGCACGCGTGCACCACCCGGACACAAGTTGGAGCGGCCAAGAAGTCACCCGGTCGGTTCAGTGACCGGTTCAAACGCCCCAATTCTCGGGAATTTGGAGCTGAATTCCAACCGATCGGGTGACATCTCACCCGATCGGTTCATATGTAGCCGCATCGCCTCAAATATCGAACCGACGGCTCCACCCGCTCTCTTCAGTGACCGGTTGAAGCTCCCGAAGCCCGATGGCCAAAGCAACAAGCGGCTCACCCGATCGGTTGATGTTTCAACCGATCGGGTGGCCTTTTCTTCCGCCTTTGCACGCTGCTGATGCACTCATTGAAGATCTGCTATCATTCCAGAGGGATTTTGGGTGATCTCTTATTTTTTAGCGTCGGCATCGTTGTTATCTTTCCAACGATAGGTCGCATGCCCAAATCTGATTTTTCTACATTTTTCTGGAATTTTCGGAGCGCAGCTGTGTGCTGAAATTGGCAGCAGTCTGAATTTTCATTTCACCCGATCGGGTGAGTTACCACCCGACTGGGTGAGCTCTTTTTCTGCGGATTTGAGCTCTCTGTTTATTCCACCCGATCGGGTGAGTTTCCACCCGATCGGGTGGGCCTGTTTTGACAGTTTTATTGGGTTTTCTGGACCCGAACCGCTGGGTTTTTGAGGGGGGTTATAAGAGCATGTAAGGGCACGACTTGGGGGTATTCTTCTTCAGTTTTTCTAGGGCTTTTGCCCCTTTCTCTTGTGAGCTTTAGGTTAGTTTAGATTAGGTCTTTTGGTTAATAAATCTTGTATTGGATTGAAGATTCAAACTCAAGATAAGTATTTCTTTCTCTTGTTTTCCCATTTCATTGTTTTATGTTGTATTTGCTTTGCTCAATGATGAATGTTTGTATGTCTTTTGTGTTGTTTGTTTATATGTTTTTCATCATTGAGTAGTATTGATGAACCCTAATACGGGTTAGGGTAGGATTGATGCTTGGAAATTTACATTTGGCTTGGTTGCATGGCATGTGTTCGATGAAATGCGTCAATGGGGATTTCTAGCAATCTGGGTCCAATTCGTATGGCAACACACTAGTTGTGTTGGGGATTGGGGTCCGGTGTCTTGTCCAGTCAAGATCCGCTTCGATGTATTGCTAGAAATCACATTCGACCTATTTGGCCATTAGGGTTACGCGGGGGTGTTTTATTGTCATCGGCGGGAAAAAGACCGCCTTTGACCGTTGGGCCAAGGGGGAATAAACTTGGCGGTTGACTCCCTAGCCATAGCTCACACCCCTAGTGTAGACATTGAGTCCTCGCGCGTGGGAATGGCTTGGACGAAGTGTTGGGAGTTATCATTGTGGCCTTAATGCTCTCAGTTGCAGAAGGTGTTAATGGACATGGGAATGCCCACCGTCCGGAACCGGGTAGGCCTAGCGTACTAAGCACCTACCGGAATATCGGGCCATGGACGCTAGGTACCACCTTTTGGGGCAATGTCTCACCCTGGATCAAGTCAAATGCCAAGTGTCATGAGTGCTCTAGCCCGTGTTAGCGGGGATTCATTTCGTGTCTTTTTATTTCTTCTCTTTATTTCTACACTTCCACCCATATTATCCGCGTAGCTAGCACACAACCTAGGCGAGGCTAGTAGCCATTCAAGCCATCCACCTCCCTGAGTTCGATAAACCCGTACCCTACACTAACCGTGCACTTGCGGTAAAACGACACCGCGCCCAAACCGTAAACGGGGCGCCGGTCAACCGTTCGGTCAAATATCCGGTGGGGGTTGTTGATGACCTCCCTGTCAACGTAAGTGGGGTGCATGTGCCGGTAGACTTCGTCGTCATGGACATGCCTGAAGATGCGCACACCCCCATCATTCTTGGACGGCCTTTCATGGCCACTGCTGGAGTTTTAATAGATGTGAAGAATGGGAAGCTTTCCCTTAACGTCGGCAACGAAAAAGTCGAATTTGACTTGGGGTTGTCAATGAAGCACCCCAACCCCCGGATGATCCAAGATGCAATGTGCTGGAGTTAGAAGAAGAGAGAGTTATGGAAGCTGCAGCCTGGGAGATTCTTTCAAGAACCCCCCCCCCCCCTGATAGCTTGCGGGACTTAGAAAAACCAGTCGGCTTGAAGAAGAATGATGTTGCTGGGAAAGCGGATGCGACATATACGGTCCCTCCCGGATTTCAAAAGGCTCCTCCGACGCGGAGGAAAGGGAAAGAGCCTATGGGGCTCACCGGTGACGAGATCCGAATCCTGAAAAGACTGGCGGTAGACGCCAACATAAGGGAGAAGCCCCCGGATCCCGTCAACAAAGGGATGGTCGTCGAGCAAGTTTTCTTGTCGCCGACGACGACACCAAAAGCCGCCAACTCTGAAGCTGAAGCGATGCCGACCTTAGGGCATCACCCCCGTCCGCCTTGAGTATCGTCTACGGGCGTCGAGCAAACGACGTTAAAAAAACGCTTCATGGGAGGCAACCCATGCTCTAAACTTTTATCTTCGTTTTTAGGATTTTTATTATCTTTATTTTTTTCTATTTTAATAATTAAATTCAGCCGCGGGATCATCCGTCGAGAAACTTAGGCCATTCGTGAATTTTTTTGCAGGAAACAAGCCCTCAACCGATCGGGTGACCAATCAACCGATCGGGTGAGACGTATCAGACGATGGCTCGTATCTGCTCTCCACCAAACCGGTCAGGTGAAGTAATGTGAGACCGGGTGGCTGACCGTGTGAGAAGGGCTGAATTCTCGGGAAATTTGGGGGATATATCAACCGATCTGTTGAGTGAAGCTGCGGTCGTGTGACTGACCGGGTGAAAAGTCACAGTATTCTCGGGAAGAGTTAGGAAGCGGTCAACCGACCGGGTGAAAAACTCACCCGATCGGTTCACCTGTAGCTGTTGGCCGAAGGAAAAATTTTCGATCTTACCCAACCGATCGGGTGAAAACTCACCCGATCGGTTCGCCTTCGCCCCTATATATATCTCCCCTTCGCACGACTTCGACCACCCGACCCCCAAACTCCCAAACGCGTGTCTCTCCTCTTCCATCTTCCGAATCAATCTCTTCCATCTACCCCACTGCCCCTAAATCCTCATCCTCACTCATTCCCATACTCCCCCACCATTGCCACCCTTCCCATCAACAACATTCTCTCATCAAACGTCCAAACCCTAACCCTAACCACCAAATTTTCGAAAATTTTGTTTCTTGTCGGATCAGCGAGCGGCGGCTTCCCAAATCGCTTCCTTATATTGCGTGGGGTCTTTCGGGTGCTTGATCTTACAACGTTGATGGGTAACCTCTTTCCACTCTTCACATTTCTTTCATTTTATGCAATGTCTTGAATTTGTGTTTGCACACTTTATCTGCTTCATCATCTTCATAGACACCATATCCTGCTCCATCATTCTTCCCCGCGCCATCACCATGTCTGGGAAGGGAAAGGAAATAGCTTCATCGTCACGCAGACATCCCCTATATGGTCCCTTTTCCCCTTCTTTCCTCGGCATAAACCCTTCGTCTGAAGAGCAATCCGATCGATTACAAGCCCTTCTTCATCGCCCTATGCGACCTACTCTTTTCGCCGACTTCCCCACCCTATAATCTCTTGGACTTTTTAGGGGCGTCTGTGCACTTTTTCTCTTCATAGGTTGCGATTATCTTATGCGGACCCACGCCAATACACACAGGAATCTCACACTTGAGTTCCTCAGTTCTCTCGAGGTGTCCGATCATGGTTTCACCTTCCGGGCCTTGAATTGTGATTTTTCCATGAGCTTCAACACGCTTAACAACATTCTAAACTTCCCTAACCCCGATCGCCATGTTGAATGCTCCACTCATGATCGATCTGACGTCTTTTCTTACTTCCGGTCTGATGGCGTTTGGCAACGATTCACCTGATATACCTCCTGTCCAGCGGTAGTCCTCGCCTCCTACATCATACACCCTTGCTACCGTTTCGCCCACTGCTTCCTTGCCAACACCATTTTCGCTCGCGTGGATGTATCCACGGTGTGTAGGGATGAGCTGCTCTTTCTTTATGCCATGTCCCATGACCGGATACATGGAAATATCTCTTTACCCATAAACACCGCTCATTGGATCATCCATGAGATCTTATCTGTTAGCCGCGCAGCTTTTGGCTCTATCTGCTGTGGGGGGATAGTGACTCTTATTGTCAGTTGTGTCTTGAGGATGCCGCCCGACCTCCCTGTTGTACCGGGACGTAGCCGTATCGATCGCGACTACTTGATCGCTATCGGTATGCTTACTCCTTTTGGGGAGGATCGTGCAGCCTACCTCTATAGCCCTGCCTACACTCCTTTTGCCATCCTCCCACCCTCATCTTCGAAGCGCTTCCCCTTACGCCTTACACACCTACCCTGGGAGTTCTACACTGATCCTTGGTACGCCGCACTCGTTCACTTTCCACTCCTGGATCCTCCAGATTGGCACCCGTGTGTCGGTCCACCCCTGCCACCATCATCCACCATGATCCACCGATAAATCTTGAACCTCCGGTGGTCCAGCCTGTTGCTCCTTCTTCTCCTATTCGCACACCCTCTCATTCGTCCTCGGAGGATTCCTTCTACCATTATTCACCACCCTCCTCGCCATCTCCTTACCATTCTACTGCAAGCGACTCCGATTGACCTCCCCCTTGCATATCTCTGCATTTTCATGATCACATGTTATCGCTAGCATTGTCATGTCTAGCTTGGGGGAAGTCATTTTTTCTGTGTGCTGTCGTGTGTTATTTTCTTTGTGTGCTTGTTACATTTGTTGTGTCGTGTGATTTTCTATTTTTATTTTTCTGATTATATATGTCGTGTTATGTGATCTTTATTTTTATTCTTATTTTCAGTTTCGTATGTGTGTCTTTCTTGTTTTTCTTGTCTTTTTTGTGTCGGTGCGTATCCCCCCATATTCATTGCCCTCCCGTATTTACTCTTATTGCATTGAGGGCAATGCAAGTTTCAGCTTGGGGGAGTCGCACTTCGTGCGTCATTTGTCTCTTTTTCTTCGTTTTTGAGTCGTTTTTGAGTCGTTTTCATCGTGTTTTTATTTTTTCTTTTCTTCGTTTTATCTCTTTCTCCTAGAGATGAACCCTATGATGAATTGCCTCAAAAATCACGCACACACCTGGCATGGCTTCGATAATCACATTCACTAACCCTAGGAAGTCGAGTCCTCTTGCATCTCATGCATCGTGGGTCCACTTTGCTTTTGTGTGAGTCGTTTGTCATGCCTAGCTGTTTGGTGTGCTTCTACTGTGTGATTGTGTTTTATATACCTGTCTAGGAATGACCCCTAGATTATCATGCTTCGATTTGAATATGCGGTATTTGCCTATCTTGTCTGCTTCTGTATGCATGAATATACATATCGTATGCTTCATTTCGCATGTGTCGGGATTCCACATTAGGACTAGGATAACCCATTTTAGCCTATGCTCTGATTAGCGAAATTTCTCCCTTGCCCAAGTGTTTAGAATCCGACTTCTTTTTTTACTTTACTTGGTGCAAATCCCCTCGTCGTGTACCGTTCTCCCACTTGGGAGAGTACACACATGTATATACCCCAAAATCCAAAAATCCAAAAAAGAAAAAAAACAAAAGAAAAACCCAAAAAAAAGAGAAAAGAAAAAAGAAAGAAAAAAAATACATATGTATAGCCAAAAATCCAAAAAAAATACATATATCCAAAACCCAAAAAAAATGTGTGTGAATATTTCCCTACCTATCAAGAATAAAGGGAAGGCGAGAATTTGCACCGAGTGTTCTACTCCACATCATCTCAACCCCCGTCGCTTTCGAAAACACTTGGAATAGGGAATTTCTAGCTATTATCTAGGCGATAGTGTGGTGATGTTCGAGTCCCTAGCTGTGGAGTCCTTGACACATGATGTGTTTCTATTCTCGTGCATGCTTGAGCTATATATTCGCCGCTATTTCTAAATTGAATCGATATTTGGGTCATTACTTGGATTTGTGTATATGGAGCTTAATGCACAATGTAGATAGCAACACCGTCTGCTAGCACACGACCACACTCACTCGCGCTTCACCACGTGGGCCCACCGCACTTGTCTAGACTTATATTCCTTGGTTTAGTGATGTGATTTGGCGTTTGCTTGCTTGGTGTGTCGTTTTTGATTTTGTTGGCCCTGAAGGGTTAGGATTTAGAGTTCTCTTTTTCTCCCTTTCTCTCTATTTTCTCCCTCCGAGCTCCTACTCTCACTCGTCTTCCTCGAGGACGAGGAATGGTTCAGCTTGGGGGATTTTGACGTGCGTTTATATTTCATATATTCACGCACGCCTTCTTTTTTGTTTTTCCGTTATTTTCCGCCGTCTCGTACCCGTTTTCTCGTATTTTCTTGTTTTCTTTCACTTCTCCGTGTTTTTACGTGTTTGCAGGAGTTTGCCAGTGTAGGGACACATAACGACGATATCATAAGTCCCCGGAGCAACGGGAGGAGTCACTCGTGATCCAGGGGGTCAAATGACGAAGATCGCCATCTCTCAACCCCCACCCGATCGGTTGGACACAGCCAACCGATCGGGTGGTGCACGCGTGCACCACCCGGACAGCAGCTGAAGCTACGAGAGCATCAACCGACCGGGTCGCCGACCGGTTCAACCCGACTAACTTCTCGGGAAATTGGAGCTGAAATCCAACCGATCGGGCGATCTTCACCCGATCGGTTCATCTGTAGCCGTTTCTTCGAAGAGATGACCCGGACAGCTCACCCGACAGCCGGCATACCGTGCCAAAACGCCCGAAGCTTCTGTCTTTTTGGGCAACAATTCCAACCGATCGATTGATTTATCAACCGATCAGTTCACCCGATTAGCTCAAGATCCAAACGACGAGCAGCTTCCGCCAACCGACCATGTCGCCTGACCGGGTGAAATTCTGAAGATTGCTGCCGACGTTCGCAGTAGGTCACCCGATCGGGTGATTCTTCACCCGATCGGGTGATGTCGTTTTCTATAAATAGAGACCCTAGGTTTCCAGAAAACGAGGAGTTGTTATTTTTGCTGTTTTTCTCTCTTGTGACGGCTGTAATTTTCTAGTTATTTGTAAGTCTTCTGATCTTTACCAAACTTTGATATTATCTTAATTGCATTACTACTACCGCATTTCTATTGCCCGATCATGTTTTAACGGTTGATTTTCATTTAGACTGCTTTTTAGTAAATATGTGTGAGTAGTTCCCTAATCTGGGATTTTGGTGGAAACCCCTTCGTGGGTTCTCCCCGATGCGTCCATGGGACTAGGAAATCGATAGGGATTGGGAATCTATCGGGTACGCGAGGTGTTTCACTGTCATCGGCGGGAAAAAGACCGCCTTTGACCGTTGGGCCAAGGGGGAATAAACTTGGCGGTTGACTCCCTAGCCATAGCTCACGCCCTTAGCGTAGACATCGAATCCTAGCGCGCTGGAGCGGCAAGATGAGATGTTGGGAATTATCGTTGCGAGCTTAGTGCTCCCGGAGTCGGTCAGTGTTAATGGACATGGGAATGCCCACTGATCGAACCCGGTTTGTCCGGCGTATCATCCTGGGCACCGATCGGAATATCGGGCCCATGGGACGCTGGTATCACTCTTAGAGGCAACGTCTCACCATTAGACCCTAATTCTGATCGTTATCCCATCCGTCGGTCGTATTAGCAAGAACCACATGATAGGGTGGAAACCGAAGTCCCGGGTTTCCCCTTTATATTGTTTATCCCTAGCATTCTATTTTTGTGACAACCTATCTACCGATTCAATCTAGCTCACCCGTGGGGTGAATTTGGTCCTTTCTGACACAAGCACAACCACGCCTCCCTAAGTTCGACCCCCAAGCCACACTACAACACAGTGCGCTTGCGGTTATAAATATTTGAATCTCACGCCCCCAATCATATTATTGCACACCTGCATGCGAGCAAAAGCAGGGGGAGTCAATAGGAGAGTGCAATATGCAACCATGAGAATACCTGTTGAAGTTGGTTGAGTTCTTCCTGCATAGCCATAATCCATGAACTGTCTTCACATGCATCTTTGATGTTCTTTGGTTCAATGGTTGAGAGAAATGCACAATGTGCCATTTGCTCTATTTGGCGACGAGTTCTTACTCCATCTGTAATATCTCCAATAATTAATTCTGATGGATGATTTGGAACTTGTACAAATGCTTTAGGAAGATCTGTATTATCTGAAATAGACTCAACAGAATGATTAGTAGCATCAATTTCATCATGTTTAATATTATCTAAGGAATTAGAAAGAGGTAATATATTCTCTTCATCATCAATAATGGGAGAGTTAGATGAGGGATTCTCATCAAATGTGACATGAAGTGATTCTTCAACTGTTGAAGTTCTTTTGTTAAATACTCTGTAGGCTTTGCTACGTGTTGAATATCCAACAAAAATACCTTCATCAGATTTAGAATCAAATTTGTCGAGTGCATCTTTAGTATTAAGAATGAAACATTTACATCCAAACACTTTAAAATAAGATACACGGGGAATGCGATTAAAAAATAATTCAAAACAAGTTTTATTAAGCAATGGCCTTATAAGAACTTTATTCATAATATAACAAGCAGTTGCAACAGCTTCTGCCCAAAAATACTTAGGAAGATTACTATCACAAAGCATTGTTCTTGCACATTCTTGTAAAGTTCTATTTTTCCTTTCTACTACTCCATTTTGTTGTGGGGTGCGAGGAAAAGAAAAATTATGTGTAATGCCATTTTCATTACAAAACTTGGTAAAAGATTCATTTTCAAATTCTCCCCCATGATCACTACGAATAGTGATAATGTTAGAAGATTTGATTTTTTGTATCTGTTTACAAAATATTGAAAATTCTTCAAAAGCATCATTCTTATTTTGTAAGAATATAACCCAAGTGTATCTAGAATAATCATCAACAATGACAAATGCATATCTACTTCTATTCAAAGAAGCTACTCTTGAAGGACCAAACAAATCTAAATGAAGAAGTTCTAATTGTCTCATTGTTGAGATAACGTCATTTGATTTAAAAGAAGATTTATGCATTTTCCTTGTTGACAAGCATCACAAAAATGGTTGTGTTTGAAAGAAATATTTGGCATTCCATTAACTAACTTGTGTTTTGAAATACGTGCTAGGTTTTTGAAATTAGTGTGTCCAAAACGTTTATGCCATAAAAGAGTATCATCTGATGTAATCATTAAACAATGATTATGAGTGGTAACAGACATGCATAAGATATAAATGTTATTCTTACGCTTACCACGAAATAAGATTGATGACATATCAGAATCATAAATTATGCAATCATTTTGTTCAAAAACTATTTTATAATTTTTATCACATAATTGACTAATAGAAAGTAAGTTGTGTTTCAAACCGTCAACCAGATGAACATTCTCAATGATAGGCTGATTAGTATTACCAACAGTTCCAGTGCCTATGATCTTTCCTTTCTTGTTGTCACCAAAGGTAACTGTGCCTCCATCTTTATATTTAATGGTTGAAAGCAAGTTGACATTTCCTGTCATATGTTTTGAACATCCACTGTCCAAAATCCATCTTTCTTTCTTAGGTACCTGAAAGATAAAACATTAAGCATTGGTACCCCTTTTTGAGGGTCCTTGTGATTAGATTTTAGGAAGCCAAACCCAAGTGGAGTTTGGCTTACTAAGATAATCACTAGAATAAACAATAGAATGCATATAATGAGAAATATAACTATTTCTAACTTTTAAACATGAATCCTTAGGAACCCATATACTAATTGTAGTAGGTTTCCTAGGAAATGTTTTTGAAATGTTAGTAACATTTCTTTGTGAAGAAGAAGTAGGAATGTTTACTTTCTTCGTGTAAATAAATGCATGATTCTTCTTTTGTGGTTTAACAAAAGTTGTTTTACCACAAGAGGAAGAAGTGTTATAAGTTTTGGGTGCATCCTTTTTAGAATATCCCAATCCTTGTTTATGATTTTCTGGATATTGAATTTTGAGCAAATCATCGAGATTAGTCTTTCCTTTGTTAAATTTATTAACATTGGATGACATCTCGTCGTATTTCATCTTTAGTGATAAAATACTTTTATCCATTTCGGATATTTGTGTATGTAATTCTAAATTCTTAGTTTTGAGAATAACATTCTCTTTACTAAGATCCAAAACTTGAGAAGAAGTATTCTCAGTGTTTTTAGAAGATGATAATTCTTGATATTTAGAAAGAAGATCATCATTATTCTGTTTCAATGATTTATGTTGACTATTCAATTTTTTGAAACGAGAATAGAGATCTTTTAATGCATCAAGTAATTCTTCGTTATTAAAAGAACTTACCTCATCTTCATCATCTTGTGCCATAAAGCACATGTTGGCACTTTCACTTAGATCATCATCTTCATCATCTGAAGAATCATCCCATGTTGCTGCAAATGCCTTTTTCATTTTGTCAAACTTCCTTTCTCTTCTAGATTGATCATTGTTGGAAGTTTTGAACTTTGCTTTGAGAAGTGGACAGTCTTTCTTCATATGTCCTGGCTTATTGCAATTAAAGCAGAGAGAGGAATCAGTGTTCTTAGATTTAAAATTATTATACTTACCTTTCTGAAAGAATTTTCTGAAGTTTTTGGGAAAGAATGCCATATCATCATCTGAATCTTCATTATCTGATGTTGCGTTGAAAGCAAGTACTTTCTTCTTCTGTTCTGATTCTTCTTTCTGATCTTGTAATGTAACTTCATGGGCCATTAAGTTACCCATGAGATTTTCAACAGATAAAGTTGAAAGATCGTTGGCTTCTTCAATTGCAGTGATTTTTTGGCGCCATTCTGGAGTTAAAGCTTTAAGAATCTTGCGAACCTGCTCAAGAGAAGTATAAGTTTTTCCAAGAGCATTTAAAGAATTTATAATATAAGTAAACCTGGTGTTCATTTCTCCAATTGTCTCTTGATCCTTCATCTTGAACAATTCGAATTTGTGAACCAAAACGGAAATCTTGGTTTCCTTCACTTTACTGGTTCCTTCATGAGTTACCTCAAGTATATGCCAAATTTCCTGAGCACTTTTGACCTGAGATACTCGATTAAACTCATGTTTATCCATAGCACAAAATAAAGCATTCATGGCCTTTGAGTTGTTGGTTTTTGCAGCTTTGTCGTTGGCGGTCCAATCAGCAACAGGAGTTGTTGGCTTTTCGTATCCTGACTCTACGATGTCCCAAATCTCATAATTCATACTTTGGAGATGAATCTCCATTCGTATTTTCCAATATGAGTAATTTGAACCATCAAATAGAGGAGGACGAGTTTGAGAGTGCCCTTCAGGTTGCTGATTGTAGTTGTGCGGAACTGCGTTCATGTTTGAGGAACTTGCTGCCTTCTTAACCTTGCTCTGATACCAAATGTAATTTTAGCCTGTAAGGATCAATACACTAGAGGGGGGGGTGAATAGTGTATATTAAAAAATTGTCGCAAATAAGATGTTAGTAATATTTGCAAAGATGGCAAAGAAATAAAATGACAAGTGCTGAAAATTAAACCAATCGCAAACACAGAGATTTATCCTGGTTTGGATCCTTGTGATCATACTCCAGTCCTCTACCCCGTAGAGATTTTCAATCCACTATAATCACTTGCCCCGCAAGCACGAACTTACAAAAATGGCGACACTCCCCGTGTCCTAAACTTTGTACAATCTCTAAACAGAGATTCCAACCTGTTAAATAAGAAATAGAAAAACACCTATAGCCTTGTTATAGATTTCAGAGAATGAATTCAAGGATGGTGTTTAGAAGATGAACTTCAAGATGTAAAAGATATGTAATGAAGCGCAACACTTGAAGTTCTCTGGTTCATAAAAGAAGAGAGAGATCTATTGATATCTTCTTGCAATTATGAACACAAACAACTTTCCAAAAGTGATGTTGAAAATCCAAGTTCTTCCGTTCTTAAATGAAGAGAGAAATCTAATGATTTCTTCTTACAAATAAGAAAAGAACAACTAATGGCAGAATTACTTAAGAAAATCAAGGACTTGCTTTCAACAAAATCAGAATTAAGAAGAGGAAAGTGTGTGGAAAATGAGAGGGGGTACCCCTCCTTTTATAGGTTTTAGAAACGGTTGTGAACGGCTCTAAAAGAGACGTTGCACAACGTTCAGAAACTGAGAGGAACGTTGGAGAACGGTCAGAAACTGTTCTGGAAAATTTCAGTCCCAAAAGCATTTTGGCATGCTAGGAAAATTCGTAGCCTGCCGATTTTGAAACGGTAACAAACGGTCACAAAATTTTGGTGACGTGGAATAGACAACGGATAGATCCTTGTCTGAAAGTATCAATTCAAAATATAACTGTTTTGGTAGGCTAGGAAAAATCCTAGTAGGCTATTTTCTGAAAAATACGAATTTTGACTTAGGATCAAATGAGTTAGGAGATGATGTAGATTTGAGCTTAGGGGTATATGATATGATATAACCAAGGCCCTGAAGCTATCTAAAAAGTAAAAATTACATCATTCCGTAGATACGTGTTTCACACTTAATTTGAGTAGCAAGGTTGTTTTTGCAGAGTCTCCTTGTACTTTGATCATATGCTGATGTAAATGAATTTGCGTTGTAGCTGTACATCTGCATAGATAGAGTTAGTAACATGAAATATATTGATTTGTCACATCAAAACCTTATGGAAGAGAGGATGGAAAATACCAAGTTCCAACATAAACATCATGGATTTGCGTGCTTGAAGCCCAACAACTGTAGTAAACACGAATACAATCACATAAATCCGTAATAAGTGGAGTTTTAAGTTGGCAAAGCCTTAGGTCCAAGTTGATATCATTATGATATTTTAATTAGTTATGTGACATACTAACTAACAGGCACGCACTAGCGCAATATTTAAATTTCCTAATCTAGAACTAAAGCGACTTACGTGATTTGAGATCGCAGGAGGAAGACGAGGATAGAGCTAGTGCGATCAGGGGTGCTCGTGCGCAAGAACTGGTTCCTGCATACATAAGATATAACATTTATAGTTTTTATTATAGCTTGAAATAGGTCAACACGCGTACTAATAATGTTAGAAATGCTAGAAATGAAGAATATAATTTTATCTAGGTAGAAAATAATTTTCTGAAACTCATGGGTATTTTAAACACTTAAAATCAATTTTCTAAATTTAAAACCAATTAAAAACTAATTTTTGAAATGAAAAATTAATTATCGTAAGTACTCGACGATTTATTTAGAGAAATCTACACGCCGTCAGAATTTTATGCATAATATGTCAAAATATTTCTCAAGACTAGCAGATTCATGGGCTATTTTCATATTTCTAAGTTTACGTGAATTTCGATCGCGATAAATCATTTAGCTAAATTAACATAACCCATAATGTTTAAAAATATATTATGGTCAAAATACTAGCCTGATTCTGACAAGGTTGGTGTCGACGTGCTCCAGACAACGCGTAGAATTTTTATGTATCCTCCGATTATTTTTATGGGGATTATATTTTCTATTTTCTATTTTTTCTTATTTTCCTTTCTCTCTGTACAATCTCACTCCTCCATTTAGTTTCTTTTATTGTGTTTTCTCCTTGCGCGTGCTGCACCTAAAGCAGTAGGGCAGTGGCGTTGGAGGTTGGGTGGCAACGTCGGCTGGTCGTCGACAACGACGGGAAGGTGGCGTAGCCGGCGTGGGAACGGTGGGGGGTCTCGGTGGAGCGGTGGATGGAGGAGGTAGGCTGATGGGGGTTCGGATGTGTGCGTCGGGCATGTGGCTCGAGAGGGTTGTCGGAGCTCGGGGGAGATCGAGCGGGTCACCGGCAGTCGGCGACGGCGTGTGGCGAGCTCGGAGCAGTCGCCGGAGTAAGGGGAGATGCCGGTGGTGGGTCCTCGGGGATGGGGGCAGCACGAATTAGGGAAGTGTGCTTGGACACGGGGCGGTGCTTGGTTTGCTGAAGCAGGGCAACGGTGAGGCCACATTTGTCGGTGGACGAAGGTGAGAGAGAAAGGGAGTGGTGTGCCGATTTGGTGTAGGAATATAGGTATAATTAAAATAAACAAATAATTAATCAAATAATTATAGGGGTGATTGGAGCCGATTTGTTTGCCAGATCTAACCTAACTTAGGTAGCCTTAATGAGGATAGTTAGGATTAATGTAAGAAGGTTAAAGTTAAACGTAAAAGGTAATTAGTAACCCGTTAATATCTTATTATTATTTTTATTATAATGTCATTTTTCTCATTTGATTCCGAAAAATAATGAAAAATAGCACGGGTTCGTAACTTCATGAGGATCATGAAAATAACATCCGTTTAAAATTTTGAGCTACGAAAAATAGAAAAAAAATCGTATAATCATATTTGAACTCATTTGAATATGGAAATACGTGTAGCAACGAATTCAGGCCGTGACACATAGATAGCTCGGATCTGTCCTCAACAGATCAAACCTGACTTCAACAGCAAGAGGTAGCTCGAAGATAGCCCGGATCAGACTCTAATAGCTCGGATCGTGGCCCGTTCAACCTGGGGTCAGCTCGCCCAGTGCCCGGTCAGCGGCCAATAGCTCGGATTGAGGTGTATTCAGCCCGTAGGTTGCTCGTCCAACCCTCGGTCAACCGCAAATATCCTCCGAAGCCAGCTAATGTAACCATATTTTACTCTTAAATATATACATGATGAGAAAACACATGTAAACCGATTCTTTATTTTAAAATGTGATCCTAATTGATTCTAACGTGTAATTAGCATTTGTGCAAGTTTTAATATTGATAATCATGCTATTAATATTCTAACATCTATCACTTTGGATTGTAAGCCCAATTGCTTAAGCAAGCATATGTAAAATCCATACATAGAGAATGTTTTGGTGCAAAGTTTAAGCACATATTTTGTCTTGGTGATTAGTTTTACTATAAGCAAGTTAATAAGGTGTAACAAAGAAATATTAAAACTTGTATAACATGGGTTATACTTATCTCTGACAAGCTTTTTTCCCTATTAGGTCAATATATGTATCCTACTTTAAAAATAAGACAATGACCAAAGCTTGTATAATGGGGGCTCTTCACCCTCCTTAAAAGACATCACTGGTCGTAGAGTTTAAGCATTTTTATACGCTAATCACTTAAAAGATGGCTAATCACTTAAAAGACTTTTGCGTATAAAGATGCTGGACGTGTGAATAACGAGGGAAGAAGAAACATGAAAACAGTGATAGAGTATGAGCAGAAAATAGAGAACTTAGTGATGATTGAGGACGGATTAGGGCTTCGGATGAAGGCATGGAGTTGAGGATGGTGAGGATGTAGTTGATGTTGTGACGATGGTAAGGTTCAAACTTTTGTGAAGTTTTTTTTGAATGCAAACACTTCCCCCCCCCCCCAACTTAAAGTGAACATAGTCCTCGATGTTTGAAGGGTACGAAGCAAATTTATTGATTACTATATATACTAATACTAAAGAGATATGGAAAGAACACATCTAATCAGTTACCACCCGAAGGTGGGTCTATAAGTAGCAAGGTGTCGTCCGCCTGTGGCCATGGCTCTTGATAGTGCTTCAAGCGTTGTCCGTTGACCTTGAACTCATTGCCATATTTTGGGCTGACTAAGGTCACTGCTCCATGTGGATAACTCATTTTTACAATATTAGGTCCATTCCACTTGGAGCGTAACTTTCCTGCGAAGAGATGCAAGCGTGAATTGTATAAGAGCACTTTTTGGTCTGGAACAAATTCTCTCCTCAGTATGGTGCGACCATGTGCAACTTTCAATCTTTCTTTGGCCAATTTTGCATTGTCATTTGCCTCTCTTCTCAGCTCCTCAAGTTCAACCAATTGCAACCTGCGAAAAGAATAAGAAGAGTCAGCATCAAAATTTAATTTCTTATCCGCCTAAAAAGATTTATTTTAATCTCGACGGGTAAATGACAATGTTTGCCGTAAACAATGTGGTAAGGAGACATCCCTAATATGGTTTTGTAGGCGGTACGGTATGCCCACAATGCTTCAGGAAGACGGATGCTCCAATCCTTTCTAGTAGGATTCACTGTCTTTTGGAGAATATTCTTTATCTCCATATTTGCCAACTCCGCCTGGCCATTAGTTTGGGGGTGGTAAGGTGTAGAGACTTTGTGCTTCACCCTAAACTTCGTCATCAATCTCGCAAAAAAGCGGTTGCAAAAATGGGAGCCTCCATCACTTATCATCGCCTTTGGCACTCCAACGCGTGCAAAGATATTTTCCTTCATAAATTTGAGCACGATAGATGCATCATTTGTCCTGCAAGGGATAGCTTCAACCCATTTAGACACATAATCAATTGCGAGTAAAATAAAAGTATGTCCAAAAGAAGGGGGAACGGGTCCCATAAAGTCAATACCACAACAATCAAAAATTTCTATTTCTAATATGGGGTTTAATTGCATCATATTCCTCCTAGTTATCCCCCCAACTGCTGGCAAGGCAAGCATGATTTACAAAATGAAAAAGTATCTTTAAACATGCTTTGCCAATAAAATCCGCATTGTAAAATTTTAGCCACAGTTTTGTGAGCCGAAAAATGTCCCCCACATGCACTATCGTGACAAAAATGTAAGACACTGTCTATTTCTTGGTTTGGTATACATCTCCTCACTATTTGGTCATTGCAATATTTATAAAGATATGGGTCATCAAAGAAAAATGATTTTACCTCGTGGTTAAACGTTTTTATCCCGAATTGACCAAGTTGAGGGATTCTTACCAGTCACCAAGTAATTTACAATGTCTGCATACCATGGAAGTGTGAAGACAGCAAATAGGTGATCATCTGGGAAGGAGTCTTCAATAGGAAGGGAAGCAGTCTTTGTACCAATGGTTAGTCGTGAAAGGTGGTCGGCCACATGATTTTTAACTCCTTTCTTATCTTTAATCTGCACCTGGAACTCCTGCAAAAGTAAAATCTAACAAATAAGTCTTGGCTTTGCATCTTTCTTGGACAAAAGATATTTAAGAGCGGAATGATCTGTAAAAATAGTAATGGGAAATCTCAAAATGTAGCTCCTGAATTTTTCCAATGCAAAGACTACGGCAAGCAACTCCTTCTCTGTGGTAGTGTAGTTCCTCTGAGCTTCATTCAAGCTTTTGCTTGTGTAGCAAATGACAACCGAAGATTTGTCTTTTTTCTTTCCAAGAACTGCGTCAACTGCAAAATTGCTGGCGTCACACATGATTGCTGCGTAAGAAGTGTGCATAAAGGTCGTGAAATCAAACTAAAATCCGTTATGAACCACCTGTAGAATCCGGCATGACCAAGGAAGGACTGAATGTCCTTAACGCATTTGGGAGTGGGTAACTTTTCGATGACTTCCACCTTGGCTTTATCTACCTGTATTCCTTCCCTAGATACTATGTGACCAAGGACGATGCCCTCAGTGGTCATGAAGTGACATTTTTCCCAGTTAAGAAGCATGTTTTTTCAATGCACCTATTCATCACACAAGCCAAGTTAGTCAAACAATCAGAAAATGAGATACCATATACCGAAAAATCGTCCATAAATACTTCTACAATCTTATCAACCATATCATCAAATATACTTAACATGCACCGTAGAAAAGTTGCAGGAGCGTTGCACAAACCAAATGGCATTCTCCGAAAAGCAAAAGTTCCAAATGGACAAGTGAAGATGGTCTTTTCCTGATCCTCTGGGGCTATTTCTATTTGGTAGTAACCAGAGTATCCATCTAGGAAGTAGTAAAACTCATGTCCAGCCACGCTCTCCAAAATTTGGTCTAGGAAGGGAAGAGGGAAGTGGTCTTTTCGTGTCTTGGAGTTAAGCTTCCTAAAGTCTATGCACATACGCCATCCAGTGGCGGCTCTCATGGGTACCAATTCATTATTTTCATTTTTTACAACAGTTAACCCAGATTTCTTTGGTATAACTTGGGTTGGACTAACCCACCTACTATCAAAAATGGGGTATATGATACCCACATCAAGCAATTTGAGTACATCACCCTTAACTACTTCTTTTAAGGTTGGGTTCAACCTTCGTTATGGTTCACAGGTATGTTTGGTATCATCTTTTAAATATATATGGTGTGTGCACACAAGAGGGCTAATACCTTTAATATCAACAATTGACCATCCGCTTGCCCCCTTATGTTTCTTCAAAACATTTAATAATTTATTTTCTTGATCTAAAAAGAGTTTGGAAGATATTACCACAGGAAATGTACAGTTGTCTCCAAGATAAGCGTACTTCAAATATGATGGCAATAGTTTGAGCTCCAGCTGTGGATGCTAAAGATCAGATGGCATTTGCACGGTGTCTCCAATGATAGTGGGTCAAAGCGTGGCACCCAGGTGGTGTGTGACACCTCTCCAACTTCCTGGAAAAAAGATTTATCGTTAATACCGTCGCATAACTGATCAACAAAATCAATAGCAGAAACGAATTCTTCATCAAAGTGATCAGTAACAAGAGCGTCAATCATACTTACCTCATCATACTCCTCTACACCTATTGGCAACTTGCAAACATTAAAAATATTTAAATCCAAAGACATGTTGCCAAAAGAAAGCTTAAGTTGACCGTTCCTGCAGTTAATAATAGCATTACTGGTAGCTAGGAAGGGTCGACCTAAAATAATGGGTGTTGGAGTGGCAGACTGGGGTCCCTAAAGGTCCAATACAATAAAGTCCACAGGGTAATAAAACTTATCCACTTGGACAAGTACATCCTCAACACATCCCCTCGGGATTTTCACAGATCTATCAGCTAACTGGAGAATAACAGGTGTGGCTTTCATTCCCCAAGCCCCAATTGAGTAAACACAGGGTATGTCAAAATGTTAACACTGGACCCTAAGTCAAGAAGAGCCTGACCTATCTGTTTGGTGCCTATGGTCCAAAAAATGGTAGGGGATCCAGGGTCCTTAAATTTGGGTGGCGTGTTATGTTGAAATATGGAGCTGACCTGTTGAGTTAAAAATGCCTTTTTTTACATTGAGATTTCGCTTGACAGTATACATGTCTTTAAGAAATTTGGCATTTGCATGGATTTGATTAATGACATCAAATAATGGAATGTTAATCTGACATCTTTGAAAAATTTCTCGAATTTCATATTGATACTTATCTTTCTTTGGAGGTAAGAGCATCTGTGGGTATTGTGCGGGAGGAGAGTAAGGCTCGGGTACTGGAACTCTCGTCTTTGTAGCGTCTGTGTCCTTGCTTAAGCTCTCCTCTGGTACTCCTTGCGGTTCACGGTCCTCTTCCTCTACCACTATCTCAGAAGTGTCCTTTGGCGGCTCGGGCTTTTGAATTTCTTTTCCACTCCTCAAAGTAGTCACCGCCTGGCACGGTTTGATGTTGTTGTTCGCTGACGATGAACTCGTGTTGGGATTCGGGAGCGTTTGAGCAGGGAGCTTGCCATTCTCCAAACTTGCCATAAGCTTTGTGATGCCATCATTCATTTGTTGGAATTGAGTCTGCTGAGTTTGTTGTTACTGCTGAAGTTATTGCATCTATTGGGACTGAGTTTCCTGCTGTTGTTGAAGTTGTTGATTTTGGTTCTGCTGCAGCTGCATGAACTATTAGAGCGTGTCACCGAGTGTCTGAAAATGTGGATCTGCGCCAACCTCCTCCTTCCTCTGATTTCCACTTTGGTAGTTGTTTTGAGTTGATGGCTTGTATGGTTGAGAAGCTTGTGGGTTGCTTTGCCAACTGAGATTGGGGTGTTGCGCCAATTGGAACTGTATGCGTTTGGGTTGAATCCTTGCACTGGATAAGAATTTGAAATATTATTTACCTGACTATGATCCTTCAGTACATCTTTTAGTGTTGGAATGGTTGGACACCCTAATGTATTGTGCTCCAGACTATCGTAAAGAGCACACTTCTCTTCAATAGCCACCGCCTTCACTCCTTTCATCTCTAGGCTTTGGAGTTTCCTAGTGATGAGGGCTTCCATCTTAGCTTCCAACGCCTCCTCGAGTTTCAAGGTAAATGAGCATCCACGGGATGAAGATTGAGGCTGGTCTGTATGATCATATTCAGGAGTTGCTTCCCATGTCTGCGCACTCTTAGCTATAGATTCCAAGTAATCTCAGGCCTCAGCTGGTTTTTTGTCGAAGAATTATCCATTGCACATCATCTCCACACACTCTTCATGGAAGGTAGAAGCCCATCGTAGAAGAAGCCCATGCGGCGATACTCATCGAATCCATGGTGGGGGCATATGCAGCAAGTCTTTGAACCTCTCCCATGCAGCATCAAATGATTCATTTCCCTTCTGCGAGAAGTTCCCAATCTGTTTCTTCAGTCCTTGAGTCCTGTGCAAAGGAAAAAACTTTTTAAGAAACTCAGCTTGTAAATTTCCGCATGAAGTAATAGAGTGCGAAGGTAATGCGTTGAGTCAATTCTTTGCCTTATCCTTTAGTGAAAATGGAAAGAGTTTAAGATATATAGTTTCATTGCTCGTCTTTCCATCCACACAGGTTCGGCAAACATCCTCAAATTCCTTAATATGTAAGTATGGATTCTCCATCTCCATACCGTGATAGGTAGGGAGAAGTTGAACCATTCCTGGTTTTAGACTAAAGGAATTAGCATCGGCAGGGAGCACGATACATGAGCCAGAAGCAGACCTAGTAGGTCTGAGCACATCTTTAAGCAACCTATCTCCAAAAGTTTGAGAGTGGTCATCATTGTCATTCCCACTGGTGTCATTTGTGTTGTGTGCTATATTCACGTGTCTAACTAATCTATGTGTCCAAAGGGTTCTAAGCCACATAAACAAATAAGAACACAAAAGATGATTTTTTTGTTGTTTTTGTTTTATATTAAGCTAATTTTTTTGGGTTTTGAAAATATTAATGCGAAATTAAAGCAAACAAACAAAACAAAACAAAAAAATACAAATCAAAAGTGGTTATACAAAGTTTTTATACACAAAAAGTGGAACGATCTCACCGTATTTTCCAAGTTAATTGGAAACCGTAAAAGATGTACACAGTTGTCCCTGGCAACGGTGCCAAAAACTTGACTGGTCCAAAAAGATGCACTGATATTCCCAAGTATAGAAAGTCGGTCAAGTAGTAAACCTAGTGAGTCCAGGATCGTATTCCTCAGAGACAAAGTAGCCTGCAACAATTTAAAATTAAGCGAGAAAAATTATTTGATGAGAGGTGAACCACCCTTCGAAGACGATTTTTGGTTGGATTTTACGTGAGGTAAAAGTCATTTTAAGATTTCAACGAAAGTAGAATATCGTGAACGTGAAAATATGATTTATAACAAGCATGTGTGTGTTGTGTTTCCGTTAGTGTTACAGTATGTTATGCTATTCATTCTCCATAAATTCTCAATCTCGCATCCATGCCAATGTATGGGGATCGGATGATAAAGCCTTAAAACAATGATTTTCAATTAAAAAGATAATCGTAAAAACAATTAATTTCTTTGAATAGAAAAATATAAAAGATGAACCTCGCGGTTCATCACCCTCCTTGGGCTCCTCTACAGATTGATGCACGTAAACGATTGTCACGCCCCGCTTCCCATTCTACCGGGAGCGAGGACACGAGCGGGTCCGCGATGTGCTTAAAACAAGGAGGAGTACTTTTTTTCTTTTTCTTTTTGAATCCTCTCTTTTTCTTCCTCATTGGCTTAAGCACACTAAGCGTCTGTATAAAAATTGCAGATCCTTGCATGCAAATTTAAGAAGCAGCTCAAACAACATTATTACATATCCAGCGTACAATAATTAAGATACAACTTGGGCCTAGTATAGCAATACAAACAAGGTACACAAATTACATTATTTTAAATGTAAAGAAACAGTCGCGAAGGGGATTGTCTAATCTTCTGTGGGTAGGTACTCCACGTGCTCGTCAAGCACTGGCTCGACTCCTGCAGTAATGTCTTCAAAGAACTCACTATCGATACCTGACGGACATTTCGTAAAACAACAAAATGAAATGTCCGTCAGCGAGATTTACTCGGCAAGATATTCTCAAAACCAAAACGTTAGACATTTTAAAATTAAACAGAGCTGAACTTTAAGGACAAGCAATAAGTTTAAACTTTAAAAGAGTTAAAGACAAGCAATAATTTTAACTTTAAAAGAATTAAAGACCAGTAATAAGTTGAACTTAAAAGAGTTAAAGCAGTTAAAACAGTTTAAGCAGTTAAAGCTGTTAAATATTTGCAACCTGCAGCAATTTAATCATTTGATAGCCATTTGCATTACCATTTGCAACCTGTAGCAATTTCATTATTCAATAAAAATTAGCAATGTCATCTATAACCTGTGACAATTTAGCATTCAATAATCATACTGTAGCAACCTGTAGAAAAGATGTTTGGACAATTAATCAAAAACCAGTCTATCCTAGTGATAAGTCAATGTCCAAGAGTACTAGAGATAACCAACATGCAGCCTGCGACGGGAGCAACTCCGAGGCTTACCCACCGTTCTGATATGGCAACGGTCAAGGTTCTAACCCCCGTAATGTGTTGGAGGTAATTTAGTATGGCGCATCCAGTCATTCTGTGACACTTGTGATCATAGACTACCCCAATCCCAGGTCAAGTCTAGTACCGGTCAAAAGAACGTGTACTATCTGTTTATTATTGAAATTCCATCTTCCATTCTATATTATTAAAGTTCCATCTTCCATTCAATATTGTTGAAGTTCCATCTTCCATTCAATATTGTTGAAGTTCCATCTTCCATTCAGTCAATTCAATCTTGGTGTTCCAATAGTCTGTACAACAGTCTCGTGAAAGTTCACAACTTCACGACTCGATTAAATGAAAACATCAGGATCACTTAAATAAATAAAAGAACGAGTAAGATATGATTTTAACCAAGCAAAAGAGTTTAAATTAGCTTAAAATACTTTCTAAGACTAGTAGTTATTTTTTCAAGATTTTTAAACAATTTTTAAACAATTTTAAATCTAAAAAAAACAATTTTAAATCAAGAAATGATTTTTAAAACATATGTTCAAGGAATTGTTTAGAGCAAACCGTACATCAGAATTCTTCAAACAAGGTGTCAAAATGATCGTATTCACTAGTACTACGACATATATTTTTATCGTACATAAGTGTATGTAAAAATAACAGATTACGAATTTTAAAAGGATTTTTAAAACAAGAATTTATCATTACAACATATCTTCAAAGATTTATTCCGGGCAAACCGTACGTCGGAATTCTGTAAACAAGATGTCAAAACGATCGTATTTACAAGTACTGTAACATATATTTTTATCGTAAAGCAGTGTATGTAAAAATTGCAAGCTACGAATTTTAAAAGGATTTTAACCTATTTAAGTTTTGCCTTTAAAAATTCACTGTGAGAAATATACTTGCCTGATCGCGACGAAACTAGCGCCAATGGATTCGTTTCGACGTTTCTGATTTTCTGGGACTAGTCACTCATTTTTCTGGGCCCTATATTTTAAGTTATGGATTAAAAACCAATAAACCCTATTTAATAATTAATTAAAAATACGAAAAACGAAATTATATCAAAATTTACGATATTGCCATCGCAAATACCTCCGCTCATTCGTTCTTCGTGTGCAAGCGGCGACGGGGGGTGTGGCCGCGGTCGACGTCGGACGGCGAGGGTGGCAAGGCGGCGGGCCGCGGCGGAGGCGGAGGCGACGTGGGGGCGACGGCGAAGCGCCGTGGCGGCGGCGGCGGCGTGTACAAGGCGAGGGTGCGGAGGAAGGCGAGCTCCGGCGAGGCGCTGGCGCTGTGTGGCGGAGCGGGCGGAGGTCGGCGCTGCAGGGGGCTTCGGTGCGTGCTCCCGGAGGCGATGACGGAGGTTGGGCGGTAGCGGGTGCTCGTCGGCGGCGGTTGAGGGAGGCGGGGTTGCTGTCGAGGGGCAGCGGCGCTGTCGAGCGGCGTTCGTTGCTCGATGATAGGGTGGAGCGGCGAGGAGGGGTGGCCCTGTTTTGGAGCGGGAACAGAGGAGGGGAGTGGCGACGGTGAGTGTTGCAGGCGGTGCGGGGGTCTCGGCGCTCGGATGGGAGAGGAGAGCGGTGGTCCGTGCGGGGGTGATGGGCAGCGTGGTCCGGTGAGGGAGGGAGCGTGGGTGGCTCACGGTGGTGCTCCGGTGGGCTCCAGGAGGGGCGGAGGTCGTGCGGGGTGGCCGGACATGGGGAGGGGGAAGACGGGGGTGAGGCCTTCGGAGGTGAGGAGATGAGCGGGAGGAGAGTTGGATGAGAGAAGTCGACGGGAGTGGGGAGTTCGAGCCTGGGTGATGGAGAAAGTTTAAGGGTAGGGAGATGAGATTGTTAACAGGGGTTTGGGTTTGTTAATGAACTGGGAAGAGATAGTTTAATGGGTTTGTTGCGTGGATTCAGGCTGAGACTTTGCCCTGGGGGTTTGTGAAGAGGAGATAGGATTAAGTGGGGGCTTATATAGGTTATAAGAATTAATAAAATAGTTAAGCAATTAATAATTAGTCAAATTGTCATTAATAACAAAGTTAGCTTTTGACTAACTTTAGAGATTACAAAACACATGGGCTGCCATGTGAGGGTTTTGGAGCTATCTGCCGACTAGAATAGGGTGATTATGATGGTAATTAGGGAAAAGTAAAACGGTAATTAGTGAAAACAATTAGTGAAATTACAATTTTGCCCCTGGGGTTAAACGACTCCGAAAAATTACGAAAATATAGCCACGGGTTCGTATCGTCACGAGGATCGTGACTACGAGATCTGTTTCATAGTTTGGACTACGAAAATACGTGTTTTGGGCCAAAACGTTTAGGAAGCGGGTTTGCGGGTTCTCTATTGATTTGACTTCGGAAAATTACGAAATTAATGTGGGAAGCACTAAATGGTCTTAGAGTTATACTGTAGAAGTTTGAAATCGTTTTGAAAACGTTTACTTAGAAAAATAATTGTTAAGGCTGAAATGTTAAAATTGAGTTTAAATAATTATAAAAATCATTTAGGGATTTAGGTTGGTACTCGTATACTCTAAAATAGGCTATAACTATATTGGTACTACAAAACATTTTTTTATAAATGATTTAAAAACTATTTCGATGTTCAACTCCTAACAAACCATTATAAAATATTATTAATTAAGAAAATACGTAGAAAATAGGTATTGCTGAATACAGGTCATCACATTCTACCCTCCTTAAAATAATTCCGTCCTCGGAATTTCTCAAAACTTTATAAAATAGAATAATTACTGTTATTAAGAAGCTCAAGCAAATAAATGAGAAAATGGAAAACTTGATGAAAATTACAATTTAGAAAATAAGTTGTTAATAGCATGAAATATAATGTGATATCACAACATCAAGAAAACAAGAGATGTTTTATATAAGTATTAACATCATCATAGCTTCCGTAACTATTCCTAAGACCAGTATCGTCATAATAATTATCTTGACTTTTCAAGTTGCCAAGGTTAATATGGCATTACATGAAAATGATAGTTATTATAATAACACATGTTCGAACTTGGAACCTGAGGTGATAAGCTAGTAGCAAGCTATAAAAACGGAAGACTATAAAGTTTATTCGTGCTACTGGTGACTAACTGGGTCTAGCCAAAGATGTATAGCATGTATCGACTAATCCACGGGTACCAACAACATCAATCTCCATAATGCCCAACCACATGCTAACGTCCAAATCAACGCCCAAAGGTAAGTACAAGGCCAACACCCAAAATCAGTACTCACTTCTAGTATTCCTTCCATCAATCTCCATAATATCCCACAATAAGGCAATATCCAAGCTCTCATCCAGAGCCAAGCACAAGGCTTACATCCAATTTCAACTCCCAAGGCCAATATCATGCCAATAATCATCGCCATCACTCCTTCCGTAGACCAATACTTGACATTCGCAACACCCAACATCACCCAACAAATGAACAACCAAAAGCACGCTTTCCAGCACACCAGAAGGAGTAGACGCAAAAGGAAGCCTAGACGGGATCTCAACCTGGGTGAGATCCAGGGCAGAGAACTCAAGAGAAGCCCAAGGATCACGGCTTCCCAAGATCTCAACCACAGAGCGGTAGCGAAGGTGGCGGCGAGGGGTGTTGCTAATCCCATCAATCGTCAGTGGGCCATCGGCGGCTGTCGATCCAAGTCGTGCAACGACTGCTCGTCGTGGCAGGTGTCACTGGAGTAGGGTGGGGTGGTGGAGCTTCGGGTGAGGTCGGAGGAGCTTGAGGTGAGATGGGTCGGGTTCGCTTGGGGAAAAGACCGGGAGGAGGAGTGGGTGTCGCCGAGGCGTATAGAAACTACGGGTGGCTTGGTGAGGAAGAAGGGGGTCTTTTAAAGAAAAAGAGTGGCACCGAAAGTCGTCGGTAGGGTGGGGTAGGGTTAGGCATGAACGGGCCTCGAGGTGGGGAAGCAGACAAAAGAAGTAAAGAGAGGGAGATGGTAGGTGGAAAAAGATACGTCTCATGAGGAATTGGGCACAAGATAGAAAGTAGGGGCTAGAAGAGAAACACGAGTTCAAGAAGGATGAAGAAGACGTAACAGTCTACACTTACAAGTCTTGGTTTAGCTCGTCTCAAATTTGCTAGTACTATCCTCAAATACTTCTGATTGTCCTTCGATTTGCTTTCGTTGTCGAACTCGAACTTCTGGTGATCGAAAACCGAATGCTACCCTCCTTAAAATAAACGTAACTAGGGTTCAAGCAATGAAAAGATTTTAACAAAGTCAATCGAAAGGTCATCAAGATAAAGGAATGTTGATAGTGAAGAAGATCGATGACGTCACATAATCATGATTCACGTCCTTGCGGTCCAGCGGACACGGACAAGGAAGTGACTAAGCCAGGATCACTTATGCCCAGTCTAGCTAGGTCGATCCAACAGACTTTAGTCAAGCACATTGACCGGATCATGGTCCATTGAAGAAAGCTTATCATTTATATGCGTGCCATCATCAACTGAAGGAAAGGTGATGAAGTAGGTAGATGGTTCAACATATGAAAATAACTATAACTGCTAGCAAAAGAGGTTACTAGGGAAGGTATAACCAAGAATGGAACACGAGTTCCTAAGCAAGGGTTAAGAGTTCGAAAAAGGTAATGAGGTTTAATGGAAATAGCTCGTTGCGAATTTTGTGATAAGAAGCAATATGGAACTTCCAAATCAAGAAGTGGACATGCTATGAAGACACATACATATAGCACGATAAAATATGCCAGCAATGATAATAAAGACGATGGGCGTCAAATCGACGTAAAAGGAAAAGGTTCAGATATACTAGTGATTACCGGTTCAGCAGCCTCGTGAAGAATATGGGGTTGAATTTCCAGTATTTGCTTTACGATACCCAAGATGTCGTTGTTGGTGACGTCGTGTATATATGGTCGACCTGCCATATATACTTCAAAACAAACCGCAATGTAAGGTAAGTAAGAATAAATCTATTCTAGTTGTACACTTAGATATTAATGTCATTTAAACCGATCTTAAAGTATTTGCATACGCATGACCTGCATGGGCCACCACCAAAACCTGTCACGCCCCGCTTCCCATTCTACCGGGAGCGAGGACGCGAGCGGGTCCGCGATGTGCTTAAAACAAGGAGGAGTACTTTTTTTTCTTTTTCTTTTTGAATCCTTTCTTTTTCTTCCTCCTTGGCTTAAGCACACTAAGCGTCTGTATAAAAATTGCAGATCCTTGCGTGCAAATTTAAGAAGCAGCTCAAACAACATTATTACATATCCAGCGTACAATAATTAAGATACAACTTGGGCCTAGTATAGCAATACAAACAATGTACACAAATTACATTATTTTAAATGTAAAGAAACAGTCGCGAAGGGGATTGTCTAATCTTCTGTGGGTAGGTACTCCACGTGCTCGTCAAGCACTGGCTCGACTCCTGCAGTAATGTCTTCAAAGAACTCACTATCGATACCTGACGGACATTTCGTAAAACAACAAAATGAAATGTCCGTCAGTGAGATTTACTCGGCAAGATATTCTCAAAACCAAAACGTTAGACATTTTAAAATTAAACAGAGCTGAACTTTAAGGACAAGCAATAAGTTTAAACTTTAAAAGAGTTAAAGACAAGCAATAATTTTAACTTTAAAAGAATTAAAGACCAGTAATAAGGTGAATTTAAAAGAGTTAAAGCAGTTAAAACAGTTTAAGCAGTTAAAGCTGTTAAATATTTGCAACCTGCAGCAATTTAATCATTTGATAGCCATTTGCATTACCATTTGCAACCTGTAGCAATTTCATTATTCAATAACAATTAGCAATGTCATCTATAACCTGTGACAATTTAGCATTCAATAATCATACTGTAGCAACCTGTAGAAAAGATGTTAGGACAATTAATCAAAAACCAGTCTATCCTAGTGATAAGTCAATGTCCAAGAGTACTAGAGATAACCAACATGCAGCCTGCGACGGGAGCAACTCCGAGGCTTACCCACCGTTCCGATATGGCAACGGTCAAGGTTCTAACCCCCGTAATGTGTTGGAGGTAATTTAGTATGGCGCATCCAGTCATTCTGTGACACTTGTGATCATAGACTACCCCAATCCCAGGTCAAGTCTAGTGCCGGTCAAAAGAACGTGTACTATCTGTTTATTATTGAAATTCCATCTTCCATTCTATATTATTAAAGTTCCATCTTCCATTCAATATTGTTGAAGTTCCATCTTCCATTCAATATTGTTGAAGTTCCATCTTCCATTCAGTCAATTCAATCTTGGTGTTCCAATAGTCTGTACAACAGTCTCGTGAAAGTTCACAACTTCACGACTCGATTAAATGAAAACATCAGGATCACATAAATAAATAAAAGAACGAGTAAGATATGATTTTAACCAAGCAAAAGAGTTTAAATTAGCTTAAAATACTTTCTAAGACTAGTAGTTATTTTTTCAAGATTTTTAAACAATTTTTAAACAATTTTAAATAGCCAAAAAAACAATTTTAAATCAAGAAATGATTTTTAAAACATATGTTCAAGGAATTGTTTAGAGCAAACCGTACATCAGAATTCTTCAAACAAGGTGTCAAAATGATCGTATTCACTAGTACTACGACATATATTTTTATCGTACATAAGTGTATGTAAAAATAACAGATTACGAATTTTAAAAGGATTTTTAAAACAAGAATTTATCATTACAACATATCTTCAAAGATTTATTCCGGGCAAACCGTTCGTCGGAATTCTGTAAACAAGATGTCAAAACGATCGTATTTACAAGTACTGTAACATATATTTTTATCGTAAAGCAGTGTATGTAAAAATTGCAAGCTACGAATTTTAAAAGGATTTTAACCTATTTAAGTTTTGCCTTTAAAAATTCACTGTGAGAAATATACTTGCCTGATCGCGACGAAACTAGCGCTAATGGATTCGTTTCGACGTTTCTGATTTTCTGGGACTAGTCACTCATTTTTCTGGGCCCTATATTTTAAGTTATGGATTAAAAACCAATAAACCCTATTTAATAATTAATTAAAAATACGAAAAACGAAATTATATCAAAATTTACGATATTGCCATCGCAAATACCTCCGCTCATTCGTTCTTCGTGTGCAAGCGGCGACGGGGGGTGTGGCCGCGGTTGACGTCGGACGGCGAGGGTGGCAAGGCGGCGGGACGCGGCGGAGGCGGAGGCGACGTGGGGGCGACGGCGAAGCACCGTGGCGGCGGCGGCGGCGTGTACAAGGCGAGGGTGCGGAGGAAGGCGAGCTCCGGCGAGGCGCTGGCGCTGTGTGGCGGAGCGGGCGGAGGTCGGCGCTGCAGGGGGCTTCAGTGCGTGCTCCCGGAGGCGATGACGGAGGTTGGGCGGTAGCGGGTGCTCGTCGGCGGCGGTTGAGGGAGGCGGGGTTGCTGTCGAGGGGCAGCGGCGCTGTCGAGCGGCGTTCGTTGCTCGATGATAGGGCGGAGCGGCGAGGAGGGGTGGCCCTGTTTTGGAGCGGGAACAGAGGAGGGGAGTGGCGACGGTGAGTGTTGCAGGCGGTGCGGGGGTCTCGGCGCTCGGATGGGAGAGGAGAGCGGTGGTCCGTGCGGGGGTGATGGGCAGCGTGGTCCGGTGAGGGAGGGAGCGTGGGTGGCTCACGGTGGTGCTCCGGTGGGCTCCAGGAGGGGCGGAGGTCGTGCGGGGTGGCCGGACATGGGGAGGGGGAAGACGGGGGTGAGGCCTTCGGAGGTGAGGAGATGAGCGGGAGGAGAGTTGGATGAGAGAAGTCGACGGGAGTGGGGAGTTCGAGCCTGGGTGATGGAGAAAGTTTAAGGGTAGGGAGATGAGATTGTTAACAGGGGTTTGGGTTTGTTAATGAACTGGGAAGAGATAGTTTAATGGGTTTGTTGCGTGGATTCAGGCTGAGACTTTGCCCTGGGGGTTTGTGAAGAGGAGATAGGATTAAGTGGGGGCTTATATAGGTTATAAGAATTAATAAAATAGTTAAGCAATTAATAATTAGTCAAATTGTCATTAATAACAAAGTTAGCTTTTGACTAACTTTAGAGATTACAAAACACATGGGCTGCCATGTGAGGGTTTTGGAGCTATCTGCCGACTAGAATAGGGTGATTATGATGGTAATTAGGGAAAAGTAAAACGGTAATTAGTGAAAACAATTAGTGAAATTACAATTTTGCCCCTGGGGTTAAACGACTCCGAAAAATTACGAAAATATAGCCACGGGTTCGTATCGTCACGAGGATCGTGACTACGAGATCTGTTTCATAGTTTGGACTACGAAAATACGTGTTTTGGGCCAAAACGTTTAGGAAGCGGGTTTGCGGGTTCTCTATTGATTTGACTTCGGAAAATTACGAAATTAATGTGGGAAGCACTAAATGGTCTTAGAGTTATACTGTAGAAGTTTGAAATCGTTTTGAAAACGTTTACTTAGAAAAATAATTGTTAAGGCTGAAATGTTAAAATTGAGTTTAAATAATTATAAAAATCATTTAGGGATTTAGGTTGGTACTCGTATACTCTAAAATAGGCTATAACTATATTGGTACTACAAAACATTTTTTTATAAATGATTTAAAAACTATTTCGATGTTCAACTCCTAACAAACCATTATAAAATATTATTAATTAAGAAAATACGTAGAAAATAGGTATTGCTGAATACGGGTCATCACAACGATGCCTCGCGGTATGTCATCCCAAGCGGATTCCTCTACGGATTGTACATATTTCAGAAAATGAAGAAATCAACGTTTTTATCGGTTTTGATAATTGCAAAACTTATGGAGACATGAAAGCATAAATCCTAGCAACACTAACTTCTACACAACACACCCACAGTACATTAGCCAAGCATGGTAACAAAAACAGCAAGTTTCATTAATACAAATATGATTTTAACACAAATCTTGATACAAATCTAATACAATTTTGATAAAGATAAGGGAAAACAAGGAGTTTTTCACGACTTTTGAAGCACAAACGAGACCAAAATTCTCCCAAAGCTACAAAATCTTGTCTGGAATTTGATAGAGAGAATTTTAGCTCAAGAATCACTCAATTCGGAGCTTGGATGCTCAAGTTATAAGCCAAAAACCAATTTTTATAAGCAAACGGGTCTGCAGATTTCTTCAGCAAAGGCAGCAAAGGCGGGCGCAGCCCGCATGGTCAAAACAAGCTGGAGGGCACTTTTTCAGCATTGGCGGGCGCCCGCTTTTCTATCGATGCGGGTCGCGTGCCCGCGTTATTGAATGCGGGCGTCGGTCGGTGCCCGCTAGATGAGACTCCTCGGCGTTGCGGACAGGCGCTGATCCGCCCGCAGCGCGGGCGGGCGCTGATTCCAGCCTGGCGTCAGCGGTATTATTTTCTTCATATTTTTTTCTGGCTTTACAAATATATTTATTGGCCTTTTTAATACATAAAAAATTGTTCCGACCTCCAAAAAATTTGGAAAAATAATCGTTTGATTCGGAAAATTGCAAGCTTCACCTGAAAAATAAAATTGAGACAAAATTAGGCCATAAAATTGTATTTTGCTTATAAACAAATAAAATACTCTATTATTAAATGATATTAACAAAATACACTATTAGAGATCAAATAGATATTACATATACGCAAAATACGGTCTAAATGAGGGTTTAAAAATGTAATATTATCCTAGAATCAGAGGCAGAGGCCACTCTTGAAGCTGAAGATTTTATAAATGGGACCCATGGGTTTTCAAAGTTGTAATTTTTTTTTCGGCTTTCATTTGTGTAATATGGACTGTAATATGGACTTTGCACTGTTTAATTTATGTGGGACTGGCCAATCCACGCAATTAGTTTTTCATTTAAAAATTGCATCCGCATGAAAATGTTTGATGCATTATTAATTCATGCAAATTTGTGCTCTACTAGATAAAATGGCAAAAATCGCAAGCGTCGATTTCGAAGTGCTGGATGCATCAGGCATGAATTATTTGAGCTGGCAGCTTGATGTTAAATTCCACATGTGGTCTAAGTCCATCATTTCTGTTGTGACAAAAGATGAAAAGGCGACTGACATTGAAAAGACGCATACCATTATTTATATTCGTCGCCATGTGGACAAGACCCTAAAGGCTGAATACCTTACAGTCGAAGATCCACTTGAGCTGTGGACTGCTCTTGAGGAAAGATATAAACATCAGAAAGATGTTATACTTCCAAGGGCACAATATGAGTGGGAGAACATGAGACTGCAGGACTTTAAGTCCATAGCTGAGTACAACTCAACTCTTTTTAGCATCACCTCACGACTAAAGTTGTGTGGTAAAAAGGTCTCAGAAGATCGCATGCTGAAAAAGTCGTACATGTCTTCCACGAGAAGGATGCAATACTGATGCAGCAATACCGTGAACGAAAGTTCACCAAGTATTCCGAGCTGTTGTCATGTTTACTCATGGCTGAACAAAACAGAGAGCTTCTCCTCGCCACTCACAACATGCGCCCCCTGGCACTGTCCCCCTCCTAGAAGCTCACACGACATCTTCTTCTAGAAAGAAGAAAGATAATAAAAGGAAAGAAAGACCACAGAAAAGGGGATAGAACAAAAGGGCCAAAGGTTAAGTCCAACAGCGAAGAAATGAAGGGAGGCGAAAGTTCACTTGGGGCAGAAATGACAACAAAAGAAATGATGCACCCCAACCAAGAGGGAATGGAAAGACCAGTGCCACAGCTGTGGCATGAAAGGCAACTGGTCCAGAGTGTGCCGAACTCCGCGGCATCTCCAGGAATTGTATAAAGAGAACATAAAAAAGAAAGCTGAAACAAACCTGGTGACCACAAAGGCTCCAGTCAAGTTCTCAGCTGACGACTTCGAAAGAGATGATCTGCTAGATTAGCCATTTATTTATGCATTTGTTTCAAAACAGTTTATGTTATGAGAGCTATTTGAATATAATGAATTTGTTTTTAAATAAAAAATTTGATTATGTTCCTGAAAGTAAATGTTTTTATTCATCTTTTATAGATGGATTGCTCTCATGACTGCTTAGTAGACAGTTCTTCAATATATACGATCCTTCAATATAAATGATATTTCCATAGCAATATACAATATAAAAGCCCTGTAAATACAATTTCAGAACCATCGAATATTATTGAAGGTTCTGGAAATACAAGTTTGTTGCTCCCAAATAGAACAGAATTAAAAATAAAAGATGCACTATTCTCTCCGAATTCCAACTGAAACTTATTAAGTTTCAAGGACATCTGTTTAAACGGATTCCATTTGGAAACAACAAATGTAAAAGAAAAAGAACTGTATGTAACGTCTCAAGAAAAAGGAGTAAAATCCATACTTGAACGTTTTGAGAGCCTTTCATCAGGCCTCTACCATACAAAGATTCGGAGAGAGGAAGATAATCTAACGGAGCACCTGAAGTGCCCGACATCAACCAAGTTTTTACTTTGGCATGATAGACTTGGCCACCCTGGATCAGTAATGATGCACCGCATCTTATCTCAATCCCATGTGCATGACTTGAAGAACTAGAAGATTCTTCAGAAGGGAGAATTCTCTTGCATCCCATGTTTTAAGGGGAAATTAATAACAAAGCCATCACCACTAAAGTGGATATTGAATCTTCAAGCTTCCTCGAAAGAATACAAGGAGATGTATGTGGACATATACACCCCCAAGTGGGCCATTTCGGTACTTTATGTTACTGATTGATGCATCCTCGAAATATTCGTATGTGTGTCTACTATCGACCCGCAACTTAGCTTTTCCAAAGCTATAGGCACAAATAATAAAGTTGCGGGCGCATTTTCCAGACAACCAAATAAAGAAAATATGTCTGCATAATGCTGGGAAATTTACATTCCGGTCATTTCAAGAGTACTGCCAAGCAATGTGAATTGAAATTGAACATCCATTGCCGCATGTTCATACCCAAAACGGGTTGGCAAAGTCACTGATAAAAAGACTCCAATGGATTACATGTCCATTGTTAATGAAATCCCCGTTGCCGGTGGATGCATGTGGACATGCAATCTTGCATGCTACATCGTTAATAAAAGTAAGACCCTCTGGAGGTTAGCGTCTCTCTCCAATGCAACTTGCATATGGAATGCCACTGAAGATTTATCACTTAAGAATTTTCGGTTGTGCAGTTTATATCACCATTGCACCACCACAGAGGACAAAATTAGGTCCTCAACGTCGCATAGGTATCTATGTAGGGTTTGACTCACCCTCAATTATAAGATACCTAGAACCCTAAACGGGGGACGCATTTAAGACATGTCTTGAAGACTGTGAATTTGATGAGACGAGTTTCCCCAAAATGGGCCCAGATACTGAAAAATCTGACGCAAAGAAAATTATAACGTGTGATACAAAAAGCTTGACCCACTATGATCTGGTAACAAAACAATGTGAAGATGAGATCATGAAGATCCTCCACATACAGAACATTGTTCACTAGTTACCGAACTCATTCACTGATAACCAGAAGATTGTCAGATCACACATCCCTGCTGCAAATACTCCAGGTAGGACTGACATCCCCAAGAATGGATGCAATCCACCTGCAGTAGAAGTGGCTGCTCCTCAACAGAAAAGCTGCAGACCACCAGGCTCCAAGGACAAAAATCCAAGAAAAAGAAAAATAACCTGGAGACCTTGGGACGATACTCCTACAGAAAAATGAGCTCATGTCCAGACCCGCACCCCTCTCGGAATCCACTACAGAGGAACTGCCGGGAGAAACTGAAATATCATTAAATTATGTACATACATAGGAGGTGTTGGACAAAAAGAGTATGTCGTCGACGATGACTTCGCGTTTCACATTGTCATTCACGTCGCTTTCTGTGACGATGTTCATGATCCACATTTAGTTGCTAAATGCAAACGAAAAAATGATTGGCCAAATTGGAATGAGGCAATAAAAGTAGAGCTGGACTCGCTTAAGAAACGCAAAGTCTTTGGACAAATAGTCCAGTCACATGTTAGTGTCAAACATGTGAGATATAAATGGGTATTCGTCGGAAAAAGAAATGAAAATAATGAGATCGCACGCTACAAAGCAAGGCTACAAGGTTTCTCCCAAAGACTGGGTATTGACTATGAGAAAACATACTCCTCGGTCATGGATGCGATCACTTTCCGATTTCTGATAAGTTTAACAGCAAAGGAAGGTTTAGATATGCAGCTAATGGATGTTGTGACTGCATATCTATACGGTAATCTCAATAAAGAGATATACATGAAACTTCCTGATGGCTTTTCAATGCCTGCTGAATTAAAAGATAGACCTCGGGACGTCTACTCTGGTAAGCTTCAAAGATCATTGAATGGTCTTAAACAATCGGGAAGAATGTGGTACAACAGACTTAGTGAATTCCTTGTACAACAAGGATTCAACAACAATGAAGTCTGCCCTTGCATCTTTATACGAGCAAAGGGAAAAAGATTCGTCATAATTACAGTCTACGTAGACGATTTGAACCTCATTATATCTCCCAATGAGATCACTGAGATATCTGTAAGCCTAACAAAAGAATTCGAAATGAAAGATCTAAGCAAAACGAAATTCGGCCTTTGCTTACAGATTGAACATCTAAATGGCGGAATCCTATTACACCAAACCACATATACGAAGAAAATAGTGCAAAGATTTCATATGGACTATTGTCATCCACTTAGTACACCAATGGTAGTACGATCTCTGGATGCACATAAAGACCCCTTCCAGCCACTGGAAGAGGGGGACGATATACTTGCTCCAGAAGTCCCTTATCTCAGTGCTATTGTAGCACTTCTATATCTGGCCAACTACACGCGTCTCGATATAGCGTTCGCAATTAATTTACTAGCCAGATTCAGTGCAGTGCCTATGCAGCGCCACTGGACCGGGGTTAAGCACCTTCTGCGCTACCTCCAAGGGTCAACAGATTTAGGATTCTTTTATAAAATGGATTATCCTCCACACTTGTTGGTTATGCTGATGTAGGTTACATGTCTGATCCCAACAATGCAAAGTCACAGAAAGGGTACGAGTTTACCTATGGTGAGACAACCATTTACTGGAGATCCATCAAGCAAATCATGGCGGCGACCTCATCCAATCACTTAGAGATCATTGCCATCCATGAAGTAAGCAGAGAATGTGTCTGGCTACGGTCAGTTGTAAATCACATCCTGGTGACGACCGGATTGAAGATTGTTGACCTTGAACCTACTACTATGTACGAGGACAATGCTGCTTGCATCACGCAGCTACGAGGTGGCTACATCAAAGGCGACAGAACGAGGCACATTTCACCAAAATTCTTCTGGACGCATGAGCTACAAAGAGTTGGCAAGATCGACATCAGACAAGTACAATCATGTGACAACCTGGCAGACTTGTTCACTAAATCTCTTCCTAATGCTATCTTTAGGAGGTTTGTACAGAAAATTGGTATGAGGCGCCTAAGAGATCTGTAAGCCTAAGCGCTTGCACAAATTAGGGGGAGTTAGACAACATTTATACTCTTTTTCCTTAACTAAGGTTTTCCCACAGGGTTTACCATAGCCAAAGGTTTTAACGGGGCAAACATCATCAACTCAGGATCCTAAAGTATCCACCTATTGTGAGACTCATATAACACTCAGAATCCTGAAGTATTCATGAGCAGAGTCCACACCTATGACTGGATAAGGGTGAGTATTGTGAACAGATGTTGATAATGTATTTGTATTAGGATTATGTCTTATCCATAGGATAAGACCGTATCTATTGTACCCTATCTTTGTACGCTCCTCCATCCACTATAAATAAAGAGCTGGGGTCTCCTCCACAGATTGATGATTCACAACATTTATGTTATTTATTGATTTTTTTTCAAAAAAAAAATTCCACCTTCATTTCATGTTGTTATACTCTCCTCAAAAAATGGTTGAAAAATAATATGATTTGGCCTTCGATCAATGCATTACAAAAAGTTCTATTGTTCTAAAACCGTTAATTTTGTAACGGGTTGATTGGTGCTCAAATCACCCTAGGGTTCACACATTATTTTTCATGGTGTATATAATTGTATGGATTAAACATCAAAAAAATTTGAGAAAAATTTTCTGAAAAAATTAAAAATGTTTTCGTACAGTGCGAAAAACATAGTTTTCGCACCCGCAAGACTACTATATATAGATACATCAAGGTTCTAAATGGCGTGAGGCGTGGCGTGGCGACGAGGTCAAGACTCAAGCCTTAGGAGCCTTGGCGGAGCCACGTCGTTTTTCAAGGCGTGGCTTAAGGCGGCAAATGTGTGTATATATTATATAATACGTATAGAGGTAGACAGTAAACTATGATTCACTTAGATGGATTAGTTTCAAAATCCTACCAAATCCATAGTCTTCCATCTGTATTGAGATGTGTGCTTACTGCCTACAATTAACTAAAGTGTTACTTTACTAAAAAGTAATTGTTTACATAACTAAGAAGCATGTGACCTCAATACATCATCAATATCAAAGCAATCGATTAACACAGTTGTTAAAGCTATTTGGATAATTGGATTTAAACGAAATTTGCTGATACTTGAAGGAACATTGATTTTTGCATGTCCTAGTTCAACATTGTGAATAAACTTTGTCCACAAGTGCTGTCTGCGAGCGAGATGAAAAGCCATAGGCCCCAAATCGAATGCGGGCGGCTACAAGAAGAAAAGAAACCTCAAATACTGAGAACGGGTCGGGTTCGGGTTCGCTTAGCCCTATAATGCGGACCCGGGTGCTTTTTTTTTTAATTTTTTAAGGCGCGCCTTATGTTTTGTGGTGCGCCTTGTGTCTCCATGGCGGCGTGCCGCCTTAAAGAGCCAACTTGGGCATTAACGGGGCGTGAGGGTGGAGCCGTGCCCCCATGGCACGCCATAGCGTCGCCGTGGCGAGTTTTTTAGAACCTTGAGATACATACATATATGTATATACGTAAATACATATATGTATATACATACATGTATATACATACATCTATGTACATACATACATGTAGATAGATACATCATACATCTACAGACAGACAGACAGACATACTTACTTACTTACTTACTTACTTACATATATGGGTAAAAGGGATCTAGGGTGCCTCCTTAATCTAAGGAGGCACCCCGAATTTCCCATATTTCCCACAATTGTTTGGATTTTTTTTCATAGGGTTGTTGTTCACATCATGTATGATTAACATACCAAAAATCAAGTGAATCCAATACTTTTAGAGTCATCATTTACCCCTTCCAACTTCATGGGTTTTTTAGCACCCATATATAGTTGTAAATATGCTGACAGTGCAAGATATTTCGTGCGATGTAATCACCCATAGCAACAAAAAAGTTGAATTTTTTCTTAGGTTGTTGTATACATTCTAAAATGCCAAAACCACAAATATGTAAGAATCCTATATGGATTTGAGCCTCGATTGGCTCGTTGCGAAAAGTTCTATTATTTTGATTGAATTTGCAACAGCAGAATGAGTATCAAATAGCATTGGATTCACTTGATTTTTGGTATGTTGATTATCCATGATGGATAGAACTCATCTGAATAATAATTTTAAAAAATAAAAATAAACGTATATATTTGATGTCATTGTGGAAAAATTTCACATGATGATAGCACTTATACGTTTTCTATGTGCCCTACAACGTGGTAAATCATCCGCACTGTCAGCATCCAAAACTTACAAAAAAATGTACACGTTCTAAACCCTCAAAACCCTAAATATAGATGAACTATTAGGAATTTGACCCTCAATCCACATGTTACAAAAAGTTATATTGATCTAATTCATTGATTTTGTACCAATCGAATCATTAATCAAATAGCATTAGATTCACTTGATTTTTGGTAAGTTGATCATCAATGATGTATAGATCACATTTGAAAAAAAAAATCAAAAAATAAATAAATATAATATATATGTACGTTGGCGTGGGAAATTTTTCCGCTCTATCAGCATGCATGCATGCATACATGCATGCATACATACATGCATATATATTATTCATTGTGGATAATAAGTAGCACATGTCATATGAGCACAAGCGTCACGAGTTCAAAAAAGGCAACCCTTCACTATTTTCAAAAGGGTCTGCTCCGTTAATTTTTATGACCTTGATCTAAAACCCAAATACACCAAAAATCGAGAGGACGCAGTTTTTTTTACTGTCGTTTAAAGGATAACAAAAGTTCTATGGGTGCAAATTCGTTAAGTTTCCAGTGAGCATATCAGCCAACAGATTTACAAAATCTGTTCGGTTCACTCGATATTTGGTATGTTGGGTTTTGGAGCATGAGGATGAAAATAAACACGTCAAGAGTAGACCTTTCAAGATTGTCACCAACATACTCAGCCACCAGCTTAGACTGCAGGAACAAGACTTTTCGCATGCCAAACCTGACACGGAATTAGATGCTCCACAAAACTAAACCCTTGGCTTTCTTGGTTTTGGCTTGAAATCTAGGGATAGTAGTTGCATTAAAAACCCTCCTTGATTTCGCTTTCATGTCACTTGGTCGGAAATATAAGATTTTAGCTATAACGTATAAGCTACGAAGGTAGGAAACTAAGCAGACAGGTTGTTGGCCATTTATGAGCTGCACAATTAGGGTACCTCACGAAAGGGTAAACTGCACTCACATCGTTACTCTACGATGTAATCTGTAATCAAACATTCCTAACTTTTGATAACACTAATACTGAAACTCCTTGGATTGATTGACTAATAAAAGTTAAGTTGCGTTAGGACCCTTTATAACTAGAATTGTAAGGGTACATCAATGGTGTTCAACGTTGTAATCAAAAATTGCGGGGTTTTAGTTGCAGGATACCCCATACCCCCATACAACTGAGTGCAATTAACCCCTTACCAAATGATGATATGACATCGATCCTTACTGATAGTCAAAGTCATGTTCGAGGTCTTAAACCTGATTGTTGGATTGTTAGAGGTGTTAAACCTGATTCTATAAATTCTATAAATGTAAAATGTGACAATATCTACCAAGAATATGTTAGTTTATTGTAATATAAGAAATATGGAGGTTAGCTACATAAGGAGGAATTCTTTTTCATGCGCACACTTGGAACTCTACTCACAACTATTTTATTAAATGATAAGCACATGTTATCTTGATCTCCATGTTCTAAAACCCCAACACATCAGAGAGATAGTGAACTCAAAGTGTTTCCCTCATTGATCCCCTCATTGATCTTAATGTTGCAAATAATGGTATTGATGTGAAATCGTTAAATTTGAAACGGCCAAATTAATGAGCAAAACCCCATAGGTTCACTACATCTTTAGTTGTATTGGGATTTTAGAATATGAAATTCAAAACGACATGCATCGATTATCTAAAAAAATAACGCAGAGCATTGAAAGATAAAGAAGGGGGAGGGATGGGGTTGATGGAAGTCCAATGACTACGGCAATTCCATGAAAGGTGCCCTCGGTTTCTCTTTTTTTTTCTTTTTCTTCTACTTTTTTTTCTATTTCCTATTTGAATAATAATGTGGATAACTCCCTACTTCTCCCAAAAATGACAAATTTCCTATACATGTGTAGGAGGCAACTATTACAAAATCCCAATTGTTCTCTCTTGTCAAAACAACATGCACATGAATTGCTCATGAAAAGGCTCATGAAAATTTTTACGAAACTGTGTGTATTACACTTTTAGAAGTACATAGAAGCAAAAAGGGCTCATGAAAAGGGTTCTTACATAGAATATTCAAATGCCAAGTATTCTCAATGAATCAACCTGCTCTTTTGATCATAGAACTGCCCATGATCTTTGAATACAAGCTTTGCAAACTTAAATGGGATGTATAAAGCTTGTATCAATCATCAATTGCTACATGATGTATAAGTTTCTTAAAATTTGAGGATAACAGGAGAAAAATAGAGGATTATATTTTTCTCTACAACCCAATAGCTTATAGCCCTCAGGCTTAGCATTCAGATGTTCCTCCTTTTCTACTCATCAGAAGAAATGGCAATAGCCTATTAAGATGGTGAACATTTAATAATCTATTAATGATGCAACTTGTTTCTGCATATATGCATGTCAAGCACTTCTAATATGGAGGACTAATTGTTTCGTAACCTAGAACCAAGTAAAGAGAAAGCAAAGAAGTCGAAACATGTATGTAAAGGAAAAAAACAAAAGCATGCTCTAATAAATAAATAAAGCTCATCACATAAAACAATAACCACTTTCATACTTCCGAAATCAAAAGAACAACAAAATGGAAATGGTGAGCAAGAATGTGAAGATATGACGAAATGTGCAAATGTTATTCAAGTTGAATCATCACGTGTTATAAGAAATATATGTAATATGATGGCTGTTAAATTAAGATTGTAGAATCATTTTCCCCTTCAATAATCTATCCCATAGATAACATGTTGGCCTTCTACCAACCTCATTGCTTTCATAGGAAGTACCCACGGTATCACCCACATATTTCTATTTCTGTTATTATTCAGTGTAATTTGACACATTGCTGATGAAGGACATTTATTCATTGAATAATGAATATAGACCATCCATCCTAAACAACTGCAATAGAGCCGTCTGATTGTCTGCTTTGGGTACTTAGATATTACTAAAGAGTTAAAAATATTATTGTGATCACCAATCACATGTTGAATTACTTTGCTTACGAGGCTCGAAACCATCACCCTTTAAGCATATGCATTGACAATTAAAAAACACAAAAAGGAGAATCCAAAATGAATGGGAAAAAAGACATGTAAGGTCTACCATGCTTTCTAGTTGTTCTCACAAATGATGCAAAAATAATCCAATGTTAAGGAGAACCCCTTGAATCTGCTTTGATAAAATACAGATGTAGCCAATATAACAATATCCATATGAAATGAAAGGACATAGAGGAACTATTCCATATAGGCATATAGATTATCCATTTAATGCCATCGTTAATCTTATGTAAAGAAATGTTCATATTTCGGTTCTGTTTGAATGTAAATTTTAGTTTCCAATGCTTCTAGGAACATAATTTTTAGTATATAAACCCTGCCGAACTTCAAACCATCTGGTCATGCAATTACGCAAAAGACAAGATAATATAAAGGAAGTCAGCCTTCCCACAATTCTACAGATGCTAATCAGCTAGTCCAATGATTCCAATAATCGAATATAGTAATTCTACGTCTTTTATCCAATGCTTCATGAATATCCACAGTTTCCCATGAACAGAATTCGAGACCAAGTGTAAGAGATGTCTAGTGTCAATTTGCATTGCTTAGCAGTTTAGATCAATTGCTTTATGCAGCATACTTAAGGTAGTGATAATGATATAATTCTTTATGGCCAAGCAAATGGTAACATACGTTTCACAGTAAGCTCTTGCGGACTTCACAGATTGACAAAAATATTCCAATGAGGTAAACATGCTGATGATATTTGATAGTACAGTTAGTCTCTATGCGAGTACAACGGAGGAGGCACTGTAGGGAATGGAGGAAAGGAGGTGGATGTGGTGATGCACTCCACACGCATACAGGTAACCAGCTTTACGTGTATCAAATGCTTTAGCAAATCAAGCTGAAGGTATAAGCGGACTCTTGAAAGGTTTCCATTGTCAATTTGTTGGTCTCTATAATACCATTTTTTACTTCCAAAAGCGACATGCAAAATGTTTTATTGGCTCCATAAATATATAACAAACAGCAACCAGACCAAACTTTCACAACCAAATGAAGCAATTATCACGATAAGATCAACTCCATAGGTGAACGCATCTACCATTAAACAATAAGCTCGACACAGGGAATTATCTATCAACTAAACAATAAAGCAAATTGCCACACTTACAGTTGACAATCAAATGAATGCTGATACATGAGCTAAGCTAACCACAGAATGTATACCCCAATTGGTCTCCGATTTTCAATTTTCCTACTTATATAAATAAAAACCCCAAATATTAGCCCGCATTTTTACACAAATTTTATAACATTGCATTCATTCTGTTATACGGTTACTGAACTTAATTTGAAGAATGACACAACTAGAAATCAAGAACATCAACAAGAAACCCAAAAAAAAATTCGACTTTATTATCATATACTCATTTACAGAGAAGATAGATCAGCAAGTACTCTCAGACAGAATAAAGCTCCAGTTACAATATGGATACAACTAATTTGCCCTAAATAAAAAAAGAAAACTAGAAATCACAGCTCTTACACAGGCGGTATGTTGGCAAAGGAGAAACCTTTGTAGCCCTTGTACGCATAATACGCGATCCTCGTGTAGTAGAACCCCGGCAAGAACAGCAGCGAGCCCAATATCGCAAAGAACACCCCTAATTTTAGGTTTACAAAAATTGCATCAATCGACAGAAATTAATAGAGGAGCTCGTAATTTAGGTTTTTGGAGTGGAAAGTATTTGGTTTACCGTGAGCCCGATCGCCTCCGATTCTGTTGACGGCCATGACGACGCCGGAGACGATGGCTAGGGTTCCGAAGACGAGGAGAGCAACTGCGAGGGCGATCTCTTTGACGGGCGGCCGGTTCTGGATGACGTAAGATGTCTCCATCATGAAGTCATCGTCGGAGATCGAGAAGGCGTGGTCGACGTAAGCCATTGGATCAGAGAGGGAGAGGAAGAGAGCTGCTCTTTGTGGGAGTCCAGCGGGATTGAGGTTCACAAATGTGAGTTCTCGCCTCCTAGAACTGGCACGCGCAAAACACGTGTTGAATTTATCAAATTTTAAACTTCAAATAAAAATACTGACATCTGACATATGGGGCCGCGGAGACAAAAAGTCCAACATTTTTTATTTTTTTCGGATGGTCGTAACTGTTTGTTTTGATGTTCAAATTCTAAAACTTCAAAACACCGAATTTTGGGTGAACCCAATGTGTACATAGGAACAACGGAGCCCCCCGCCAAATTCAAATAAAAAAAACTATACACAAAAAAAAAATTTTATACACCAATCTTCTCAATCCGTCTCTCAGCACTTCGCAGAACCGCACGGGATGGGGCAGCCGCATAGAGCATTCAATTGGGTTAGTTGCCTGACATAAAAACCAAAATTTTTTTATACCATCGTTCACTCACCAGTCCATTCCTAGGGGATAGGCTGCCTATACTTTTAATTGGATAGCTGACTTGAATCCCATCCAAGTTAGGCTTTTAGGGGAAAAACAAAAACAAATTATAACTTCACATAAAAACAAATTCGCATAGAACAACAAATTCGGCGATGACGCGTTCGACACGGAACAACAAATCAGCGTAAAAAAATGTAGCGGACGGCGAGGCGCGGGCGCCTTATTAACTACTTTGCCCCCCCCCCCCCCCCCCCCCACCCCCCCCCCCCCCCCCCACACACACACACACACACAGAGAGAGAGAGAATTCCTCGTTTCGCCACTGCATCTACATGTCACAAAAGTTCTATTCATGCAAAACCGTTAAATTTGTGACGTGTGGATGAACGTATAAAACTCCTTGGGTTCACCCCCTATATTCGGTGTTTTAGAGTTTTAGAATATGTAGATCAAAATGAACGTTTCCGAGCAGAGTGTGTACTTTTAAAGCCGCGTAAGAGGCTTAGTCTTACATGTCATATGATATCCATTATTCTCTAATATATATGTGCTGTTAACGTGAAAAAATTTCACCTATATACCTTTTAATTTTTAAATTTTTTTCATATATGTTTTACACATTATGAATGATCAACAAACGAAAAAACAAATGACTCCAATGTTATTTGACCATCAATTCACTTGTTTTAGAATAATTAAACTTTTTGTACTGAGTTGATCGAGGGTCACTTGATGTTCACCCATATTTAGGTTTTTGGGGTTTTAGAATATGTACATCAATCTTATTAAAATAATTCCAAAAATAGAAAAAGGTTGGTATGTTGTGTTGTTATCACATGAAATTTCCTACGCTGACATCATATATCCAATTTCCTCAAAAACATCACGGCACAATTACTTAAATGATAAAAAGACATTCAAGTTTTTTCAAAAACACAAACAATGGCTAGAGATATGTAAATTTGTTATGAGCGGGCTTTTGTAGGCACATTAGTATATTGGGTATCCACCCATTATGTCTTTGTCTATAAATACAAGGCTACAGGGTTCCGTAACCGCCAAGCTTACAACATGTAACGACCCGCTCTCGGGGCCCGTTACTGTTTGGAACATGCGCAAGTCCTGCTAGGCACCAATGAAGTCAATGCAGGCTCTGTTGCAGAAATACGCCAAAATACTCATACATGGAAGTGGTATAAACCTTATTACAAACCAGCAGTGTACATGAAAGGAAATACAACTCGAAATACACACCAAGCAAGCCACTCTGATACATTAGATAATAAAAATACTCTCACACTCACACTTAGTAACCAGCGTCCTCCTGGTCAAACTCTACAGTAAACTCAGCGTCTGCAGTCCCTGTTGCAGCTACTTCAACCTGTGCTGTATCTGGCGAGACCACCACAAAAAGAAGGGTCGCCAGGATCAGACGTAACTCAAAGTATCTCTAGCATGATATTTAAAACAATAAACGAGCATGGCAAAACTAGCATGGCAAACTAAAAGTTAAGTGCGATCAATAGAGCAGAAAAGTAACATAGCAATCTACTTCTATCAGCAATAAACAATATTTGAAATGACCAGTTACGAGATTTTTAGTTGTGCCTGAGCCTACGTGACTTATAAAGGGAAGTACGATATGCGACCAAGAGTCCACCTGATATCCCGGGTTACAATAATATGGTACGGTACAATCATAACGGTACAATCATAACGGTACTATTCAACAAAACGATACTGTTCAATGAAAACAGTACTATTCACTGCAGATCGGACTGGTCGCTCCCGCACTTTCACAATTATAAGTTACCCCAAAAACCCTGTGTGTGTGTGTGTGTAGGTTACCGTACTTACAATTTACGAGTCAATCACCATTCTCACTTTTCCAATTACATCTTTCGGTTAAGCATGTTTACGGTACGGTGCAATTTATCAAGTTTAGCTAACTGTTCAAGTGAAACACTTTGCTAATGAAAAGAAACTACTTTTGGCATGCATCAATATTGTTTTTAAACCCCATAGGTAGGGTACGATGATTTACTGTTTCGCCTGGTAGTGGAAGGCGCATTTTGACTAGCGGTAGGGGTACCTGGTTCAAAAGTGAGTTAGTTACACAAATTAATAGTAGGAACCTTATAGACTAAAACTCGTAACCAAGTTACTGACTTATTTCTTATATATTAACTTAACTTATAAAACTTAGCTAAAAATATTACTTATAAAATTAAAACTTATATATTAAATAACCCTTACCTCTCTCTCTCTCTCTCTCTCTCTCTCTCCCCTCTTCCCTGTCTTTCATTTCTGTTCTTTTTTTTTGATGCAGGGGAACACGGTGCAAGGGGAGGCCGCGGACACAGGGGGCCGGCGGCCTGGGCGGCGGCGCGACGCGAGGGGGCCGGCGGGCGGCGCGAGGCGGGGGGCCGGCGGGCGGCGCGAGGCGGGGGCCGGCGGGGGGCTGGCACGGGGCTCGGGCGGCGCGAGGCGAGGGCGACGGCCTTGCTGTGTGGAGAAGAGAGGGGAAGGAGGAGAAGATCTGAAGAGGGTTTGTTGAATTTTTTGTAGATCTGAAGTTGATGATTTCTGGATTTGTTTGATCTAAAAATTGGGGTTTGATTGCTGTTTTCAGCTTCAATTTCAGATTTCCTAAGCTTGATTCCTGATTTGTTTGGTTGCTTGATGTTTGATTTTGGGACGAAGGAGGAGGAGATGATCTGGTGTTGTTGTGTTGGTGATGGGTTGTGGGTGAAGATGATGAAACTGTGAAGGGGGGAAGAATCGTGTGAGGGGCTGATCAATGTTGCAGCAGGGGAGTTGATCGGTGATCCTTGAAGAAGGAAGGGGCATGGGACAGGGTTCATTAACGGGGGAAGATTAGTCAAAGATTAGGTTTGGGATTAATGCAGTTTGGTAGGGTTTTGACTAAAATTTTTAGGGGGATGTATTGAACGTGTTTTGGGGAATGTAACGTGCTCGGAATGAGAACAACATGGGTGGGTGAATTTAACAAATTAATTAACCAGAGTAAAATTGGTAATTAGTAAAATAAATTAGTAATCGTAATTCGTAATTAGTAAAATAAAGTAGCTACGGTAATTCGTAAATTAAAATAACCATAGTAACTATAAAACTACGGTGAAAAAGTTAGACGCGCTCGCGTCGACTCTACGGATAAAAACCTTCGGACAATCGGAAGTAAAATTACAAACACACACGCAATTAAACATACCTAAAAATAACGGCCGTTACATCCTACCCTCCTTAGAATAATTCCGTCCTCGGAATTATCTACAGGGCATGGAAAAGGTAGGGATAACGTTCTCGCATCTCGTCCTCTCGCTCCCATGTAGATTCTCCTGGTGAGTCGCGACGCCACATCACCCTGACTAGATCAATAGTCCTGTTCCTGAAGACCTTCTGACGTCGATCTAGGATCTCCACTGGTTGCTGCTCGTACGTCAAGTCCGGACGAACTGCGATCTCCGAGTAGTCCACAACATGACTAGGGTCGCTCACATAGCGACACAGCTGTGAGATGTGAAACACATTGTGCACTCCCTCTAAGGCAGGGGACAATGCAAGCTTGTAGGCCACCTCTCCTACTCGCTCCAAAATATCGAATGGTCCAATGAATCGAGGACTAAGCTTTCCTCTTCGCCCAAAACGAATCATTCCTTGGTTGGGTGAGATCTTCAGAAAAACATGGTCTCCGGGCTGAAACTCTAGATGTCGGCGTTTCGCATCTGCCCAATGCTTGTACCTGTCTTGAGCCAGCTGCAGCTTCTCTCTGATGGTCCGAACCCCATCAACAGCTTCGGTGATTAGCTCAGGACCAACCAACTCTCGATCTCCTACATCATCCCAGCTCAAGGGGGATCGGCACTTCCTCCCATACAGTGCCGCAAAAGGCGCCATACCGATGCTAGACTGATAGCTGTTGTTGTATGCAAACTCCACCAAATGGAGATGGTCTTCCCATGATCTCTTGAAGTCCAGCATACATGCCCGCAGCATGTCTTCAAGGATCTGAATAGTACGCTCCGACTGGCCATCTGTCTGCGGATGGTAAGTCGTACTAAAACTCAAGTGAGTTCCCAAGCTCTCCTGAAGGCTCCTCAAGAAACGAGATGTGAATCTGGTGTCTCTGTCTGAGACAATGCTGAGAGGTACTCCATGCAGCTTCACAATCTCATTCATGTACTTCTTGGCCAACACTTCCGTAGACTGGCCTACTCTGAAAGGAATGAAATGCGCGGTCTTGGTCAATCGGTCTACGATCACCCAGATAGCGTCATTCTGCTTCGTACTCTTGGGTAGTCCAGTCACGAAGTCCATCGTGATGTGCTGCCACTTCCATTCCGGAATAGGCAAGGGCTGTAATAAGCCGGCAGTCCTCTGGTGTTCAGCCTTCACCTGCTGGCACACAATACACTTCGCTATGCTCCGTGCGACGCTTCTCTTCATGCCATGCCACCAGTAATGCTGTCACAGATCCTGGTACATCTTGGTACCTCCAGGCTGTATGGAGTATGGCGAACTGTGAGCTTCCTCCAATAGCTCCTCTCTGATGGCGCCAGACGGTAAACAGATCCTGTCTGTAAACCTCAAGGATCCATCTGCATGAATCTGAAACTCTGGCCTCTTGCCTGCTATCACCAAATCTTTGATCTTCCGCAGCTTCTCATCATCCATCTGAGCATTCTTAATCCTCTCTACCAAAATTGATTGGATATGCATACCCATCAAAGATGCAGACATCCCTGGGAGAATCACTTCTATACCCATGTCCCGGATCTCTTGCTGCAATCTCCACTGAGTCGTAAGGGTCATTACTGCTGGTAGACGACTCAGTGCATCAGGTACGACGTTGACTTTCCCAGGATGGTACTAAAGGTCAATGTCATAATCCACCATGAGCTCTATCCATCGTCTCTGACGTATGTTGAGCTCCTTCTGGGTGAAGAGATACTTCAGATTCTTATGATCCAAGAACACCTTCACGTGCTCGCCTAATAGGAAATTCCTCCAAATCATCAATGCAAAAATCACTGCCGCCAACTCAAGATCATGAGTGGGGTAGTTCTTCTCATGGATCTTCAACTGCCTGGATGCATAGGCTACGACCCGACCGTGCTGATGTAACACGCATCCAAGTCCTTTGCCAGATGCATCACAGAAGACTTCGAATCCTCCTGATCGGTCTGGAATGATCAAAATAGGTGCAGTCGTCAATCTCTTCTTCAGCTCCTGGAAAGCATCCTCACATGCTTTCGACCAAACAAACACCACATCCTTTCTTGTCAACCGCGTCAAGGCTCCTGCGATCTTTGAGAAGTCTTTGATAAACCTCCGGCAGTTAACCAGCGAGTCCCAAGAAACTTCGAATTTCGGTCACCGTTCGGGGAACTGGCCAGTTTTGAACAGCTACTACTTTTTCAGGATCAACAGCAATCCCATCTCCAGACACTATGTGGCCTAGAAACGCCACTTTGTTCAGCCAGAACTCGCACTTGCTAAGTTTGGCATAAAGCTGGTGTCATCTCAGGGTCTCGAGAACCTTCCTGAGATGCTCAGCATGCTCCACTGCATTCTTCGAGTAAATGAGAATGTCGTCGATGTAGACTACTACGAACTTGTCCAAGTGTCACGCCCCGCTTCCCAAAAATGTGGAGACGAGACGTAAGAAGGTCCGCTCAGACTTGAAGCTGCAAAGCTCCAAGCCCGATAAGCGTCAATCAACAATAAATTAGCAGGTCCTTGCAACGCAATACGAAACAACAATAATAATAAGGGAATGACACAATAATCAATTTATTAAATCTCAGAATATCCATAAAATAAATTACAATTTCACAGAAAAGCCACCAGGCTCAAAAAGGGGAAATCTAAGGCCCAAACAAGGCCAACAAGTACAACATACAAGCAAGGGTGCCACGCACCAACAACTAACAGCAAACCTAAACAAAGGAAGAGAACACAAGCGGCCTCTAAGACAGGTCACCAGTGACCACAAACTCCTCCTCGGCAACCATTGGCTCAGCGCCAGCAAACACTACGTCCTCAGCGACAAACTCAGGCTCGGGATCTAACATGTGTCACCCAAAAGAGAGAAGGGGCACATGTCAACAAGTCGAAAGACTTGTGCAAGGAAACTGAAAGAAAGGTAAACTAACAACCTAGCAGTTATAGTATGGTGCATGGCATGACAAGTATCGTATGGAAGTAACAAGTAAAGTACAATTAGCAAGTAACAAGTGGTAGGTGTGACATGTATTGTCAAGTAACAAGTACAAGGGATCACCCCCATACATGTGAGCGCCCTATTGCCCGCAGGCTATGTTCAAGTACAAGGGATCACTCACACACAGGTGAGTGCCCTATTGCCCGCAGGCTATGTTCAAGTACAAGGGATCACTCACACACAGGTGAGTGCCCTATTGCCCGCAGGCTGTATTGAGCTCGTTTTTTGGACCACGAGCCAGATTTGTAATTGGCCTAGGGTTGTGCCCGCAAAACGGGTGCCTAGCCGGAACAAGTAGCACTAGTATGTAGCGATGCTACGCAATCACGATGAGTGTTCAAGCATGCAATGACATGAGCATATATTCGCGTACCGTTAATTGAATTTAAACATGACAGGCAAAATGCAATGACATGAACAGATATTCGCGTACCGTTAATTTAAATTAAACATGGCAGTTAAAGATGCATGGATGACATGAACAGTTAATACGCGTACCGTTAAGTGAAATTAAACGTGACATACGAGCATGATGAAGGTGACGGACCAAGCTTCGTTGTCAAGCTATGTCAATGGCGTCCAGACGGCTATCCTTTCACAGTCTAGTCTCTTTTACGCTAAAGCAAGGCAATGGCCTAAGACATGGCCCAAATCAAGAGATGCAAGTTTCACTTGCCTGATACCGACGAGGACGGTCGACAAGCACGTCACACAAATGTTATCTACGGTGAATGGACCACTGCTATAGAGAAACAACATTAGAAAAGATATCTAGAACCGGTTTCTTAATTGAATCCTATGATGTTTAATAACCATTTTTATTAGGGTTTCACAATATCAATGTGGGTTGTGAAAACATTAAAGGATCGAACACTACCGTATAGAAGCGGAAGATCGACGCCGAGCAAGCATGGCGACGGAAGAACGATCCGAAGAACCACGGTTCAGATCTGGAATGGACGGAGAAATCTGGAGAAAAATGGATTAAAGGGGTTTTGAAGAGGAGATTAAAGCTTGGCCAATGGAGGTGAGATGGAGCTTGGGATGGTGGAGATAGGCTTGAGATGAAGGAGGAAGGGTTTGGGGAAGATGGAGAAGGATTTGGGGAAGACAATGGCTCAGGAGAAAAGAAAGAAAGTGAAAGTGATCGGGTCTATTTATAGGAAGAATCCGGCGGCTGCCCAGAAATTAGGGTTTCGACACTGATTAGTCGGTCAAAGAGCAACCACTGACCGACTAGTTTGGGAACTAGTCGGTCGGTTGACCAACGCAGACCGACTAAGTGTAAACAGTAACTCCTGACGAAAAATAGGATTTAGATTTAGTCGGTCAAAGAACAACTACTGACCGACTAGTTTCTCATCTAGTCGGTCGACGAACGTTCTTAGACCGACTAACGATAAACAGTAACTCCTGAATAATTGATTCAATGAACTAGTCGGTTTGAGAAGAGTTCCTGACCGACTAGATTGGAATCTAGTCGGTTGGTTCTCCTTCTTGAACCAACTAACATGCACGGAAAGTGCCGAATTGAAGCGCGAAGCTTCGGGAAGATTCCTACGGCTTCTAAGATCAACCTACCTCTAAGATATGAGCGATATGAAGCTCGTCACGAGTGACTTACTCCAAGCTCAACGATCTAAGGAAGAAGCTAGGAAATCACAACGAAACGAACGAAAGTGAAAGCTACGGAGACGGAAATCACACGCAAGGAGAAAATCCACCAAGACATATATATATATATATATATATATATATATATATATATATATATATATATATATATATATATATATCGATAACACTAATATAGAAAAACCAGTCGTTACATCCTACCCACCTTAGAATAAAGTCCGTCCTCGGACTTTCTAACATATCTAGTCGCTCTAGTAACTACCCCAATCATCTCACATTCAATCAGGTATAGTTATTACAAGTGCTTATATTCGCACTAGGTAATCAAATATTAACACTACCAACATGTATACATATATATATATATATTCACGCACATCATACACGTATTCCTATCATAGTCAGTCAAAAGCATACACGTATTTCCATCATACACACATATACACATACATCCCTTATATAGCTATTACTTACCTAGCACCAAACAATAGTTCAGATACCCACATAAGGATTGTCTCACACTTAGCAAATACAATCATTGCTCTACGTGTAGGTAGCTACCTATGCACAAACAACATGGGTATACTACTCTCTAATACTTCCTAGTGTACATCCAACACATCAACTCGCGTAGTCACACCATACCATAATTAAATCAAGTTTCACTATATCTAATATACATTCACCACTACTATAGTTTCACAATATATAGTCATTCAAATGCATGCAAATAGTTCACCATATATTCACATCACATACGGTCCTATAATTGTATTTACGACACGCCACATATACCATAGTCATCAATAACTATAACTAAGCACATACTTACCCGTGCATGGTGCACACCCATATACGCTAACATTTCATTCACGCGTACCAATCGTACCATTATATATCTAGCACATCTACACACCTAGTTTAGCTAACACACATACGTTCACACAGGCAAGTCCTTAGTAAATAGCTATACCTCAAGACTAACACCCATAACTATATACTGGTATAGCGACCCACGAGCATGTGCGTAGCACAACCAGGCACAAACAATACTATCACTATACATACATCAAACATCGCTGTATTCAAACTACAGACATACATCACAATATACTTAGAGTATACCCACTCAAGCTTGAGTGAGACTCAATACACATATCAGAATATTCTATATACGTAACACGGCATTCATACATATACCAATACCACTCCAATATTTATACATCTACCAATACAACCATATACATACTGTAAGTGAATCACACTTAATATTTATTCAGGTAATACTCACATAGTTCAATCACTCTATACACCATAATAATAATACAGACATCAGCACACGTATAATTATAATACACTCCTTAATACATACGCATTCGTCGTATAGTCACACATATGTAACATATATATTCACACCATAGCCTACTACCTATAATTAGTATACTAACACATCTACACATACATAATTAAGATGTGCAATAGTCGTGTATACCTCATGGTATGCACGCATGCAACATCCCGTAAAAGCAAGCAGTACCAATCAAAATTATAATCCTACTACCATATGTATACCACCTATATACTCATGCAACAAAACATAACTACTTACGTCCAATCACAATACATATCTACCTACGAGCACAAACTCACACGTACTAATATATGGGTCACTCAATAGGCCTACTCACTTAACTATACGTACACTTATTATTATCACACCTAGCATACACATAGCTTTACCAATCATTTTATTTCAACCATTATAAGTATCTCTAACTACATACACTCCATCAGATATTCCAACGCTAACTCTCATATACACATGCATCCCTAGTATGGTATAGCTAACCACACACAAATCTATAAATACTAACTCGCAAACAACTTCATAATATCACGAATAACTCCGAGTATCTATTATACATTTGACAACGTTTTTTGAATTCTAGGGCTGACTAGGACAAAATAAAGAGTGGCTGGGATTTGATCTTATGAAATGGAAGGTTGAGATGAAGCTTTGAAACCATGAATGGGACCCTTGAAATTTGGTCCAGCCTTGAAATTTGGTCCAACTTTGAAATTTGGTCCAGCTTTGAAATGATGAGAGCTTTGAAATCATGAATGTGAGCTTTGAAACTTGGTCCAGCTTTGAAATTTGGTCCACCTTTGAAAGCAGCCAGTGAACATGTTTCAAGATGAGGCGTCCGCTAAATTTTCTGACGCTGATTTGTTGTTTCGAGCCGAATTTGTTGTTCTACGCTAATTTGTTGTTCCGCGCCGAATTCCGTGACGAAGGGGCCTGCACCGAATTTGTTGTTCCGCGCAAAAGGCACCGAATTTGTTGATCAACGCTAATGCACTTTGGTTATTAAAATGTGTGCGATGACTAGTGGCCGAAGGCGCCCGCGCCGAAGGCGCCCGCGCCGAAGGCGCCCGCTAAATTTTTGTTCGTTTTAATTCTTGGGGAGAACAAAGATTTTGATGGGATATCTTAAATGAATCGCGTCCGAGGGCGCCCGTGCCGAAGCTACATTTTTGTTCGTTTGAATTTGGGAGGTAGAAATAATTTTTGGGGAGAACAAAGATTTTGCAGGAAAATCTTAAATGAACCGTGCCCGCGGGCACGGGTTATGACTAGTATATATATATATATATATATATATATATATATATATATATATATATATATATATATCACACAATAGGCAAGCATCGATATACTATGGGAGTACACTCATTCAAGCCCACGTACACAACTTAGGTACGTGAACTACGACTACATCACAAGGTCCAAGGGCCTACTAACAACTTAGAGTTGACACAGGCATTGACGTGCACTAAAGCCTAAGCAAATAGAGGAAGATTAGAGGTCAAAAGCGTGACGAGGGAAGGATCGATAAGCACGAGTTCAGATAGGACGAATACAAGGAGACAGCTTGGTTAGGTGAAACAGTGATTCACTAGTGAATGTTTAGGTAGAGGAAAGGGAGATGTAGTGATACTTATATAGGATCGGAAAATGAAATAGTATGAATAACATAAGCTAAAATACGCGAAATTTGAAAACTGTTGTACTTCAAAAGTTGGAATCCTCGTCTGTATAAAAATATTTGGAGGTCGATAAAACGAGTTGTTCGAAATAAGTTTGAGTCGAATATATATAATAAGAGGAAATGGTTTATTTAGCTTATATAAAGCTATCACGAGTAAGAGTAAATCATTTACACGAACATATAGGGCGTATGTTAGAAAATGTTATGCGACAGTAGTTTAAAAATTTTGGGAAAAAGTTTCGAGGTTCAAGGAATGAAATCAGATCAAATATAGTGTAGAGGGTTTATGCGCATGCCAAATGTTTTTCCAAGTCTTAAAACTGAAGAGAAATTCTAACAAACCGTATTGAAAGTACTTTTTATAGAATCCGGGTTCGCCAGCAGAAACTGATTTATACAAGGGTCTTAACACACGAGCACAACGCACATAGTACTGATATATAAAAATAATTGTAGTTCTATTCTAGAAATCATTTTTAGAAATATGTATGATGAATGGAAAGGTAGTAACATCTTAGTAGTATGGAAGTAAGTGGGAGGATATATACATATATAGAATTATTAAATTGGTAATAAAGCTTTAAAACCGAATTTTGGAGGACTAAATCAGGAAATGGTTTCGAAAAGTAATTTTACGAAAATCTAAACTAGGGAAAACGTTGAGCATAAAATCGACTTGCTGAAAGCTGAAGTCCCATGTGACTTGAAAGGTATATAAGAAGCATACACGATGCGGTATTCGAATAAGTTTTAATGGCATAAGTAAGAAAAGAAAATTATAATTTAGGTTAGGAAAAACAGAAGTACGGTTCAGAATAAAATTGGTATATGAAAAGGGGCAAGACATTTATATCGATATGAAAATATAGGCTGGAAAATATTATAAACTAATAATCAAAAATCTCGACAAAAGTTTCAATGTTTAGTAAAGAACAAATAAATTTAAGTCGCGAAAGAGTATGAAATCTAATATATGTATTAAAAGTTTTCGAACAAATTTAAACTTAGCGAAAGAGGAACATCGAAAATACTTTTAGGGGAAACAAGGATTTGCCACAAGAACGGGTTGGTATAAAGACTTTGAAGTACGGGTACTACAACTTATAATTAGTATATATTCATAAATTAATTGGAGTTCTATTTATCTTGAAAGAAGTACTTTAAAGTACGTATGGTAAATAGCTAAAATGAATTTCGCAATATTAGAAAAGGTGGTATATCGAATTATCGAAATAGTACTAAAGTTTAAAATCAAGTGCGGACGATATATGTTAGAAAAATAGTTCGAGATAGTAATTTAAAATTACGACCAAATAGTCTTCAAAATCTAAGAATGACTTTTAGCTCAAACGGAAGTAATGGAAATATACTGAAAGAAGGTTTAAAACAAAATTTAAATCGAGTGGAAACTTTTAATAAGGAAAATTTGAAAACGGCTTTGGAAGAATCAAGATTTGCAACGGGAAAGATTTGAAGGGTCAACGATAATAGTAAGGATGGGATCATGAATCAAGGGCAATGAATGTGGTTGCGTGAGGCATGCACCTAAATTACGATTCAAGAAAACTACGACGAAAACCTACGGTCAGTAACACCGAAGTGTAGTGACCAGGAAAAGATTGAATCAGAGGGTCCTAATCATCAGTTGACTAAAGGCCAAGAAAAACTTAACACTAAGGTTTCCTAATGGCTAGAGTATATTAGAGGCCTCAGGGAAGGTTCTAAGAGAATCGAGATCATGTTCTGTCGGGCCCGAAATCGATGAACCCAAGCGAACGGCTAAAGAAATCCTAGGAATCTATCATGGTCAGAGCTAGACATGAACCACTAAGGTAGCTCTTAAGACTATCATATCAATCACTAGCATGGAGTCTAACAAACAATCAGGGGCCTCTAACTAGCAAGTACAGACGTCTAACTAAGTCTTCTCATCACCTAGTGACATAGGAAAACGACTAGACTCAGGGCTTATGACTCGGAGGTTGCAATTTATTTAATGGACATTCCGTTATTATCGTTGTTCCGTTAATTCGCAATTGCAAGACTGGACCTGCATGGGCCACCGACAAAACCTGTCACGCCCCGCTTCCCAAAAATGTGGAGGCGAGACGTGAGAAGGTCCGCTCAGACTTGAAGCTGCAAAGCTCCAAGCCCGATAATCGTCAATCAACAATAAATTGGCAGGTCCTTGCAACGCAATACGAAACAACAATAATAATAAGGGAATGAGACAATAAGCAATTTATTAAATCTCAGAATATCCCTAAAATAAATTACAATATCATAGAAAAGCCACCAGGCTCAAAAAGGGAAAATCTAAGGCCCAAACAAGGCCAACAAGTACAACATACAAGCAAGGGTGCCACGCACCAACAACTAACAGCAAACCTAAACAAAGGAAGAGAGCACAAGCGCCTCTAAGACAGGTCACCAGTGACCACAAACTCCTCCTCGGCAACCATTGGCTCAGCGCCAGCAAACACTACGTCCTCAGCGACAAAGTCAGGCTCGGGATCTAACATGTGTCACCCAAAAGAGAGAAGGGGCACATGTCAGCAAGTCGAAAGACTTGTGCAAGGAAACTGAAAGAAAGGTAAACTAACAACCTAGCAGTTATAGTATGGTGCATGGCATGGCAAGTATCGTATGGAAGTAACAAGTAAAGTACAATTAGCAAGTAACAAGTGGTAGGTGTGACATGTATTGTCAAGTAACAAGTACAAGGGATCACCCACACACATGTGAGCGCCCTATTGCCCGCATGCTGTGTTCAAGTACAAGGGATCACTCACACACAGGTGAGTGCCCTATTGCCCGCAGGCTATGTTCAAGTACAAGGGATCACTCACACACAGGTGAGTGCCCTATTGCCCGCAGGCTGTATTGAGCTTATTTTCTGGACCACGAGCCAGATTTGTAATTGGCCTAGGGTTGTGCCCGTAAAACGGGTGCCTAGCCGGAACAAGTAGCACTAGTATATAGTGATGCTACGCAATCACGATGAGTGTTCAAGTATGCAATGACATGAGCAGATATTCGCGTACCGTTAATTTAATTTAAACATGACAGGCAAAATGCAATGACATGAACAGATATTCGCGTACCGTTAATTTAAATTAAACATGGCAGTTAAAGATGCATGGATGACATGAACAGTTAATACACGTACCATTACGTGAAATTAAACGTGACATACGAGCATGATGAAGGTGACGGACTAAGCTTCGTTGTCAAGCTAGGTCAATGGCGTCCAGACGGCTATCCTTTCACAGTCTAGTCTCTTTTACGCTAAAGCAAGGCAATGGCCTAAGACATGGCCCAAATCAAGAGATGCAAGTTTCACTTGCCTGATACCGACGAGGACGGTCGACAAGCACGTCACACAAATGTTATCTACGGTGAATGGACCACTGCTATAGAGAAACAACATTAGAAAAGATATCTAGAACCGGTTTCTTAATTGAATCCTATGATGTCTAATAACCATTTTTATTAGGGTTTCACAATATCAATGTGGGTTGTGAAAACATTAAAGGATCGAACACTACCGTATAGAAGCGGAAGATCGACGCTGAGCAAGCATGGCAACGGAAGAACGATCCGAAGAACCACGGTTCAGATCACGAATGGACGGAGAAATCTGGAGAAAAATGGATTAAAGGGGGTTTTGAAGAGGAGATTAAAGCTTGGCCAATGGAGGTGAGATGGAGCTTGGGATGGTGGAGATAGGCTTGAGATGAAGGAGGAAGGGTTTGGGGAAGATGGAGAAGGATTTGGGGAAGAAAATGGTCCAGGAGAAAAGAAAGAAAGTGAAAGTGATCGGGTCTATTTATAGGAAGAATCCGGCGGCTGCCCAGAAATTAGGGTTTTGACACTGATTAGTCGGTCAAAGAGCAACCACTGACTGACTAGTTTGGGAACTAGTCGGTCGGTTGACCAACGCAGACCGACTAAGTGTAAACAGTAACTCCTGACGAAAAATAGGATTTAGATTTAGTCGGTCAAAGAACAACTACTGACCGACTAGTTTCTCATCTAGTCGGTCGATGAACGTTCTTAGACCGACTAACGATAAACAGTAACTCCTGAATAATTGATTCAATGAACTAGTCGGTTTGAGAAGAGTTCCTGACCGACTAGATTGGAATCTAGTCGGTTGGTTCTCCTTCTTGAACCAACTAACGTGCACGGAAAGTGCCGAATTGAAGCGCGAAGCTTCGGGAAGATTCCTACGGCTTCTAAGATCAACCTACCTCTAAGATATGAGCGATATGAAGCTCGTCACGAGTGACTTACTCCAAGCTCAACGATCTAAGGAAGAAGCTAGGAAATCACAACGAAGCGAACGAAAGTGAAAGCTACGGAGACGGAAATCACACGCAAGGAGAAAATTCACCAAGACATATATATATATATATCGATAACACTAATATAGAAAAACCAGTCGTTACACCAAGTATTCATACAATACTTGGTTCATGAGACTCATAAATACCGCGGGTGCATTGGTCACACCAAACGGCATTACTAAGTACTCATAATGTCCGTATCTGGTCCTGAATGCAGTCTTTGGAACATCTTCATCTTTCACCTTCACTTGATGGTACCCTGTCCTCAGATCCAGCTTCGAATAGATGCTTGATCCACCAAGCTGGTCAAAAAGATCGTCGATGCGCGGTAGAGGGTACTTATTCTTCACGGTGACTTTGTTCAGCTCACGGTAGTCAACGCACATACGAAGGGATCCATCTTTCTTCTTCACCAGCAATATAGGAGATCCCCAGGGAGATACACTGGGTCGTATCCATCCCTTCTTAAGAAGCTCATCTAGTTGGGTCCGCAATTCTTCTAGCTCAGATGGTGCTAAACGATATGGTCCCTTAGATATTGGTTGAGCTCCTTGCATTAGTTCAATGGCAAATTTGAGAGTGCGATCCGGAGGCAAACCTGTAAGGTCGTCTGGAAACACATCCAAGAATTCTCGAACTACTTCTGGTATCTCGGGCTCAGCTTCCATTGCGGCTGCTACTGCTTCGGCCGATCTGCCTCTGTACTCCACTGGGCCTACCGATCTGCTTCCGTTAATGAACTCAAACTTTGGATGATCAGGAATCTCGAAGACTACCCTCCTTCGACTACAGTTGATGGTGGCATGAAAAGTTCCCAACCAATCCATCCCGAATACAGCATCAAAGTTTGGAATATCTATCATCATGAAGTCAGCAAATAACGCTCGCCCATAAATAACCACTGGGCATTGGGGATACCCATGGGTCGTCTTTATCACTCCGCCACCTGTGTTGACGTTCCAACCGGATGCTAAAGGTTTGACAGGAATAGTGTCGGTGCGAACGAATCGACTCGCTAGAAAGCAGTGTGATGCTCCCGAGTCGAACAAGGAGAGGGCAGGGTTCCCAGCTACTAGTATGACACCTAAGTTACAAATACTAATCTAAGCAACCAATGCTAACAAAAGAAATGAATCACAAATTATGCAAGAGACATACCTGTGATCACTTCATCTGTAGCCTCAGCCTCTTCGACGGTCATGGTGTAAGCCTGGCGTTTCGGTGGTGGCTGCTGCCTTGCTTGCTGAAACTGCCTCTGCTGTGGGGGTAGAGGTGGACGTTGTGGAGCGTTCCCAGTCAGGACAGCACGAGGAGCTGGGGCTGGAGCTGTAGCATGTGGCTTAGAATGTGGACATCCCTAGCCATGTGTCCTGACTCTCCGCAAACCAGACAAAGGCCTAAAAGAATTCGACACTCAGACCTGATGTGTCCAGGCTTCCCACAAAAGTGGCAGACCGGGAGGGCCTGCTGCTGTTGTCCTGGCTTTTTAAACTGAACCTGCTAAATAGGGCGGTGTATCTGTGGACGTCTGCTTGGCCCAGCTTGGGTCGGTGGGGGCCTCGCAGGTGCTGTCAGCCTTCGCTCTTCCTTCGCTTCCGCTTCCACCATCTCATGGTTACGAGCAATGGCCAGAACTTCAGCATGTGTGGTCGGACTAGCACCGACCATCATCCTCCGAATCTCAATGTTGAGTCCCTGCTGGAACTGTTGGGCTCAAGTCAATGGATCTGCAACCATCTCTGGGGTAAACCTGCTGAGCCTGGAGAACTCGGCATCATACTGATCCACGGTCATCGAACCCTGCTTCAGGTTGATGAACTTCTTCCTCATCAGGATCTTTGCCTGTGGGGGAAAGTACTAAGCGTTGAATGTTTTGGTGAAGACATCCCACGAAATCGGTAATCCCAAGCGGTCTTCTACCACCTGCCACCAGTCTCGAGCTCCATCAGTTAATTGCCTTTTGGCGGTAGCTACCCATGCTTCTTCTCGAATCTGAGATGCTCTCAGATCATCAGTGATGCTCTTGAGCCATTCTTCCGCTTGGAGATGATTCTCGGTCCCAGCGAAAGTCTTCGAGTTCATCCCTCGAAAGTGATAAGCACTTGGGTCAGCTTTCTGCTCTCGGCGCAAGGCCTGCTCCAAAGACTGTCCAAGCTGCTGATGAAGGGCATACATGCCCCGAATGCAATCTTCTGCAGACAATGGTGCGGTCGAAAATGCTCTCCATTGCCAGCATCATTCTGGTTGGGACCCTCATTCGGATGATTGATCCAGGATCCAAACGCACTGTCCTCGCTTCCTGAAGTGTTCCTTTCCATTGCCTACCTGCGGTTCATAAGGCTTGATCAGTTCCTCTGAGTATTTTATACGGCATATTCTGAACTTCCTGTACTGCTCATGTGGTATTTAGCGCGGACCTGCATGGGCCACCACACCTGTAACGACCCGCTCTTGGGGCCCGTTACTGTTTGGAACATGCGCAAGTCCTGCTAGGCACCAATGAGGTCAATACAGGCTCTGTTGCAGAAATACGCCAAAATACTCATACATGGAAGTGGTATAAACCTTATTACAAACCAACAGTGTACATGAAAGGAAATACAACTCGAAATACACACCAAGCAAGCCACTCTGATACATTAGATAATAAAAATACACTCACACTCACACTTAGTAACCAGCGTCCTCCTGGTCAAAATCTATAGTAAACTCAGCGTCTGCAGTCCCTGTTGCAGCTACTTCAACCTGTGCTGTATCTGGCGAGACCACCACAAAAAGAAGGGTCGTCAGGATCAGACGTAACTCAAAGTATCTCTAGCATGATATTTAAAACAATAAACGAGCATGGCAAAACTAGCATGGCAAACTAAAAGTTAAGTGCGATCAATAGAGCAGAAAAGTAACATATCAGTCTACTTCTATCAGCAATAAACAATATTTGAAATGACCAGTTGCGAGATTTTTAGTTGTGCCTGAGCCTACGTGACTTATAAAGATAAGTACGATATGCGACTAAGAGTCCACCTGATATCCCGGGTTACAACAATACGGTACGGTACAATCATAACGGTACAATCATAACGGTACTATTCAACAAAACGATACTGTTCAATGAAAACGGTACTATTCACTGCAGATTGGACTTGTCGCTCCCGCACTTCCACAATTATAAGTTACCCCAAAAACCCAGTGTGTGTGTGTGTGTGTAGGTTACCGTACTTACCATTTACGAATCAATCACCATTCTCACTTTTTCAATTACATCTTTCAGTTAAACATGTTTACGGTACGGTGCAATTTATCAAGTTTAGCTAACTGTTCAAGTGAAACACTTTGCTAATGAAAAGAAACTACTTTTGACATGCATCAATATTGTTTTTAAACCCCATAGCTAGGGTACGATGAGTTACCGTTTCGCCTGGTAGTGGAAGGCGCGTTTTGACTAGCGGTAGGGGTACCTGGTTCAAAAGTGAGTTAGTTACACAAATTAATAGTAGGAACCTTATAGACTAAAACTCGTAACCAAGTTACTGACTTATATCTTATATATTAACTTAACTTATAAAACTTAACTAAAAATATTACTTATAAAATTAAAACTTATATATTAAATAACCCTTACATCTCTCTCTCTCTCTCTCTCCTCTTCCCTGTCTTTCATTTCTGTTCTTTTTTTTTCTTTGCTGCAGGGGAACACGGGGCAAGGGGAGGCCGCGGACACGGGGGGTCGGTGGCCTGGGCGGCGGCGCGACGCGAGGGGGCCGGCGGGCGGCGCGAGGCGGGGGGCCGGCGGGCGGCTGGCACGGGGCTCGGGCGGTGCGAGGCGAGGGCGACGACCTTGCTGCGTGGAGAAGAGAGGGGAAGGAGGAGAAGATCTGAAGAGGGGTTGTTGAATTTTTTGTAGATCTGAAGTTGATGATTTCTGGATTTGTTTGATCTAAAAATTGGGGTTTGATTGCTGTTTTCAGCTTCAATTTCAGATTTTTTTAAGCTTGATTCCTGATTTGTTTGGTTGCTTGATGTTTGATTTTGGGACGAAGGAGGAGGAGATGATCTGGTGTTGTTGTGTTGGTGATGGGTTGTGGGTGAAGATGATGAAACTGTGAAGGGGGGAAGAATCGTGTGAGGGGCTGATCAATGTTGCAGCAGGGGAGTTGATCGGTGATCCTTGAAGAAGGAAGGGGCAGGGGACAGGGTTCATTAACGGGGGAAGATTAGTCAAAGATTAGGTTTGGGATTAATGCAGTTTGGTAGGGTTTTTGACTAAAATTTTTAGGGGGATGTATTGAATGTGTTTTGGGGAATGTAACGTGCTCGGAATGAGAACAACATGGGTGGGTGAATTTAACTAATTAATTAACCAGAGTAAAATTGGTAATTAGTAAAATAAATTAGTAATCGTAATTCATAATTAGTAAAATAAAGTAGCTACGGTAATTCGTAAATTAAAATAACCATAGTAACTATTAAACTACGGTGAAAAAGTTAGACGCACTCACGTCGACTCTACGGATAAAAACATTCAGACAATCGGAAGTAAAATTACAAACACACACGCAATTAAACATACCTAAAAATAACGGCCGTTACAACACGTTATCAGCACGCTTAAAGCTGAGCCAAACATCTACTGACTGACGAATCGTGACGCGAACGGGCTTCCTTCACCAAACGTCGCTAGATCCGGAGGGTAGGATCTAGAGGTAATTTTTATTCCCTAGATCTAAACTTTTATGTGCATACGATTAGATCCATGTTAGTTTAATCAGATCTAGATTTTTATCTTAAGATCTATATGATTGAATCAATGTTTGTTTAGTATAGATCGAATTTCTATCTCAAATCTACATGCTAAATCAACCTTTGAATGATAACTCGACGTTTTTATCACTAAAAATCAAATTTTTACGATTAAAAACGCTGATTTGAAGATTAAAAATAATTTTTTAATAAAAATCTTGTTTTTATGATATTCTTCCCCAAATCGTCAAACCCTAGAGGGGATTTTTCATCGCACGCGGCCGGAAGCCACGAACGAACGAAACCCTCCCATAGCGATCTTCCCGCCGCTAGAAGCGGCGTCGTGCCGCCACCGCTCCGGCGGCAGCCAGCGCTGCTGCCCCGACGCCAGCAGCGGCGACCACCGCCGCCTAACAGCCAGAAGCGGCGGCGGCGGTAACCCACGCGTGCGACTAAACCCTAGCCGCTAGAAGCGGCAGCCCACGCGACGCAAACCCTAGTAGGTTGCACGGGATCGCATGGCAGATCGCCTCCAAAAACCCTAACTAGGGGTTTTCCACAAAAATTTTGTTTTTACAAATTCTTTTTCAGATTTAATTAAGATTTTTTTCGTTAAATCCTGATTAATTACTTGCTGTATGAATCATCGCATCTTTGGATTATTTGATTATGATACGTTTAATAATTAGGAAGATCCTGTGACCGCTCTGCCGTTAGTTAACTAAACTAAAGGTGTATGACGTTGCCTAGTGGTCCAATAATTATTAAACGAAAAAATTTTATTTTCATTATAAAAATGACTATGATGATTAATTGCTTGTGATGATTAATTGACTGTGATGATTAATTGTCTGCGATGAAATAAAATGCATGCTGCATTTTTCTGCGATGTATGTTTATATTTGTTGTGGTTTTGGATCGGCTAGCTATCACCATTATTTTCCTCGCATTTTTTTTCATTTTAAGAGAAATTGTAGTGAGGATAAAATTGTATAAACTCCAAGACTGGCGCACGTCCCATGAAGATGAAGACCTATTTCCAGAAGAATAGGGACCCCACGAGGGTTCCCGAGTTGTATTTCTATTTTATGGGACTGTATGGACTTTATTTATTTAAAAATGGTGACTAGCCGATCCACACAACAAATATTTGTGTCTGAAATGCATAATTACTTGCTATATTTTAAAATATCTAATTATTGCTCATTTTTAACATGCTAGAGATAATGGCTAAAATCGCGAGCGTCGACTTTGACGTATTGGATGCTTCAGGCGAAAATTATCTGAGCTGACAGTTGGATATCAAATTCTACCTGCGCTTACAGGGACTGAGTCATGACATTGCTGTAAGCGATACGGTTTCTGACACAGATAAAGCGAAAGCAATTATCTATATCAGACGCCATATCGATCAGACCATGAAGGCCGAGTACCTCACTGTGGAAGACTCTTACGAATTATGGACCGCTCTCGAGGATAGATACAAATATCAAAGAGATGTTATTGTAACGACCCGCTTTCGGGGGCCCGTTACTTATTTGATAATTGCGCAGGTTCTGCAGTTAACCAGTGAAATCAAAATAGCCACGATGCAGAGATGTACAAAAATACCCAAATAGTGTCCAATAATTACAATCCATACCGTACAAATGTTCTAACAATGATACATGAAAGAAAGAAAGTACACAACTGAAAATAGCTCTGGAAGCTGTGGTCTCATGGTCGAAGTCTGGCGCTATTAACTCAAGAGCATCTGCCTCCATATGTACGTCGTCTGCGGTGCCACGAAGATGGAACCGTAGGTAAGTCACAACAATTCTAAATAAAGAAAGAGAGGTACTGTACAATTATGACAAAGCAGACCAAAGTGAAAGTAAAGTACGGTGCAGTGTCTGTACAAGTGTAGAAAGTAAAAGTACGACAAGTAAAGTGCGGTGACTGTACTGGCAAGGAAAGTAAAGTGCATGTACTGTAAAGTAAAGGTGACTGTAATGCGTAAAGTAAAGGTGACTGTGCAAAAGTAACTACGTGACTCATGTAGGAGAGTATGATATGCAACCATAAAGTTCATCTATTGCCAGTGACGGTTTTGCCGACGCAGGCAGACCTTGTAGTTTTACCGACACAGGCAGACCTTGTAGTTTTGCCGACGCAGGCAAACCTTGTAGTTTTGCCGACGCAGGCAGACCTTGTAGTTTTGCCGACGCAGGCAGACCTTGTAGTTTTGCCGACGCAGGCAGACCTTGTAGTTTTGCCGACGCAGGCAGACCTTGTAGACACAGACATTCTAGTAGATGAACCCCCGGTCATAGCTCCCACACTCTCTCTACAATGAGTTACCCCAAACCCCAGTGATGTGTATCTATTCGAGATGTTCCACAAGATGTTCCACGAGATGTTCCACCAGATATTCCACACATGATATTCCACACGATGTTCCACAAGTTACTTGTCAAACCAAGCCAACTGGTTGACTTCCTCATTGAAAATCAGCAAGTAGGATAAAGACAAGTCCAACACCAAAAGCTGTGACTTCCGTGCTTTGAGCACGTGGTAGTGTGGTTTAGCACACAATTTATCCAAGTTGGTAGTTGCGTGCTACAACCACGAAAGTTGAAAGTTGGCAAAGTAATCTTTAGTTGATTACTTTTCATATAAGTTCTCTAGTTCGGTTCAAGTTAAATAGCCGTTGGAGGCCATAGTGGTGAAGTGTCACAAGTTCATGCGAGCACAGTAGACTAGTTTTCTAAACTTAGAATCTGTCGTGACTTACGATTTTAGAGCTCGTCGTGGCAATACGAGGTTGGAGCTAGCGAAGCTGGTGCACGAGGATTGGTACTTGCAAACACAAGAAACAATTGGTTAAAGCGCACCCTATTTTCTATTCAAATAATCTGATCGTTTTGATTTTTAAAACTGATTGAAACGGTGTCGAAAACGGTTCTAAAATTTTATATAGACTATATATGATGAAAATAATTTTACTGCAAGAAGGAATATTTTTCTGAAGATTATAGTAATTTTTAGGATTTTTAAAAGCTCAAAAACTATTTAAAAACTATTTTTCAATTAGTAACGTATTTATTCAGGAATTTATTCTGGGTGCAATCTACATCGGAAAGTTGCAAATGAGGTGTCAAAACGACCGACTCGAAGAGTACCTTAGCATATATTTTTATCACATATTAGTTTACGTTAAAATGAGAAGATACTGATTTTTAAATGAAAATAACGGATTTAACTTATAGGCTTAAAAATTAATTCTGAGAAAACTAAGCGTCGGATTGAGACGAAACTAGCGACATTGGGTCCAGAATGTCATTTCTGATTTTCTAGAGCCAGTCTCACATTTTTCTGGGCCCTATATAATTACTTATGGATTTAAAACCATAAAACCCATTTAATAATTAATTAAAAATACGAAAATACGAATTGTTCGCCGTATTTACAAGTTTGCCACTGAATGATATTACTTACGCTGCATCGACGTTAACCGTTGCATGGGGGCATCGGCGGCACAGGGCGGCAGCGGAGGGGCGGACCCGACGGCGAAGGCGGCGACGCCGACAGCGGGGCGAGGCGAGTCGGTGACGGGGTGGAATGCGGCGGCGTGCTGCAGGGGTTTACGGCGATCGCCGTGGGTCTGGGCAGCTGCTTCACGGCGAGGGCGGAGAGCGGGGAGGTGATAGGCGGCGGAGGCGCCCTCGGAGGTCGGAGGGGATCGGAGTGCGGCGGTGGGGGTCGGTTCCTATCAACGGCGAGCTCGCCGTGGTGGGGTGCTCTCGTCGGATGCGGGCTCGGAGTGATCTTCGGGCGGAGCTGCGTCGATGGGGGTTGGCCGTTCGTGGCGGCGGAGCGAGGTGGCGCTGCCGTGGGCGACGTCTCAAGGTGGTGGCGGCGTGGTTCGAGGCCAGCGAGCGGCGACAGTCGGAGGGGGTGAGAGGTAGGAGGGGGAGAGAGAACGAGGGCGAAGAGAGAGGGGTTCGAACGAAAAAATTAAGAAAGATAGAGGGAGAGAGATAGAGAGAGAGGGAGAGTGCCTGTGTTCGAATTTTAACAGGGGGAGAGTGGTTAATATATTAGGGTTAAATGAAGGGGGTAGTTGGGTTTTGTGGTAGATGAGGAGAGGGGGTTAGATGGAGATCGGGGTTAGATACGGGTTAGGTGGTAACTGGATTAGGTGGGTTAATTAGGGTTAAGTAGGTAATTAGCAAGATAAAACCCAATTAACGAAAGGTCATTAGTGTAACGAAATTACAGAAATGCCCCTACTAGTAAACGTTTCCAAAAAATTACGAAAACATACCCACGAGATCGTATCGTCGCGAGGATCGCGAATACGAAGACCGTTACAGGATTTGGGCTACGGAAATACTAGTTTTTGGCCAAAACGTTTAGAAAGCGGGTTTACGGGTTCTCTATTGAAACGATATCAGAAAATTACAAAATTAATGTGGGGAGCCCTAAATGATCATAGGATGCTACTGAAGAAGTTTGAAAATGTTTTGAAGACGTTTGAATAGAAAATAAATTCATTGACCCAAAACTGTAATATCCGAAAATGAATTTTTATCAGATCTTTCAGAGGTATTTGATGAAATCCGATCTTACCAAAATACTCTATAACTAGTCTAGTACTTCAAAATATTTTTATAGGAAAATTTTGAAATCAGTTTAAGACTCCTAATCAACCATTACAAAATACAATTAAAATTGAATTTTCGTTAAATACTTATCTAAATGTATTGGAAAAATACAGGCCGTTACATTCTACCCTCCTTAAAATAATTCCGTCCTCGGAATTTAAAAATATTTTTGAAACAAATAATTGATATTATAAAGAAGCTCAAGCAAATAAATGATTGAAAAGATAGTAATCTTTATAAATCAGGTTGTAAATAACATGAAATGTGATAATAAAATAAGGGATGTGACTAATATATATTATCACTATAGCTGCTTCCGATTTATCAAGTAGGCAAAACATAAAATAATGGCATTACTCGGAAATGATAATGAGGATGATGATGACATCCGATCGAACTTGGGACATAAGGTGATAAGCTAGTAGCAAACTATTTAAACCACATAAAACAGAAGACCTTAAAGTTTATTCGTGCTACTGGTGTCTAACTGGGTCTAGCCAAAGGTGTCTTTCATAGCATGTAATGACTAATCCACGGGTACTCGTGCTTTCCAATCAAGCACCAGCAACATCAATCTCCATAATGCCCAACCACATGCTAACGTCCAAACCAACGCCCAAAGGTAAGTAAAAGGCTAACACCCAAAGTCAGCATTCCTTCCATCAATCTCCATAATATCCCACAATAAGGCAAGATCCAAGCTCTCATCCAAAGCCAAGCACAAGACCTACATCCAACTTCAACACCCAAGGCCAATATCATGCCAGCAACCATCGCCATCATTCCTTCTGTAGACCAATACTTGACATTCGCAATACCCAACATTACCCAACAAGTAAATAACCAAAAACACACTTTCCCGCAAACCAAAAGGAATAGATGCAAGAGGAAGCCTAAACGGGATCTCAACCCAGGTGAGACCCAGGGCAGAGAGCTCAAGAGAAGCCCAAGGATCACGGCTTCCCAAGATCTCAGCCACACGGCGGTAGCGAGGGTGGCGGCGAGGGTTGCTGCTAAGCCCAACAGACCCCAAGGTCGTTGGCGGGTCATCGGCGGCTGGCGATCCGCGGCGGCGAGCGCTGCGACTGGTTGTCGATCCATGGTGGGGAGGGCCTCCGGGATGGAGCGAAGCCGAAGCTGGTGGATCTTCGGGTGAGGCCGGCGGATCGGAGATCGGAGCGGCGATGCGAGGTCCGATCGAGCTCGCTTGGGGAAGAGGCCGGGGGCGATGTCTGAGGGGAGCCACGGGGTGGCTTGCGGAGGAAGGAGGTGGGTTAAAAAGAGAGAAAGAGGGGGCACCGAAGTCGGGGTTAGGTAGGGTAGGGTTCGGCGGGCACGGGTCTCGAGGGGGGAAGTGGACAAACGAAATAAAGAGGGAGGAGGAAGGTGGTCGGTGGGAAATGAAATCAAACCCTTGGAGAGAGAAAATCGGGTACAAGATAGAAGTAGGGGCTAGAAGAGAAATACGAGTTCAAAAGATGCAAACAGCCTACACTTACACGTCAGGTTTGGCTCGTCTCAAATCACCAGCACTATCCTCCAATACTTCTGAGCGTCCTTCGATTCGCTTCCGTTGTCGAATTCGAACTCCTGGTAGTTGAAAATTGAATGCTACCCTCCTTAGAATAAACGTAGCTAGAGTTCAATCGAACTAAACGCGATTTAGGAAGAAGTATAAGAATTAGTAGAATGATCAGAAGGCCATCACTAGCTAAAGAAAGGGGTGCTAGTGATGAAGATCGATGGCGTTACATAATCATGATTCACGTCCTTGCGGTCCAGCGGACACGGCAAGGGAAGTGACTAAGCCAGGATCACTTATGCCCAGTCTAGCCAGGTTGATCCAACAGACTTTAGCCAAGCACATTGACCGGTATCATGGTCCATTGAAGGAAGATCATCATTCATATGAGTGCCATCATCAATTGAAGGAAAGGTGATGAAGTGGGTAGATGGTTCAACCTATGAAAAGTCACGATAACTATTAGCAAAAGAGGTTACTATGAAGGGTATAACCAAGAATGGAACACGAGTTCTTAAGCAAGGGTTAATAGTTTAAAAGAAATGATGAGGATCAAGGAGGACCTAATAAAGATGGTAATAAGGACACTTCACCCGTATATCCAATACAGGTGAACACTCGAGACATCTCGTACTCGAGAGTTCAATTTGAGTATCTTATATTATACATCCTGATCTTGCTATAATGTTCACGAGGTAGTTAGCGAGGACCTGCATGGGCCACCAAACTTGTAACGACCCGCTTTCGGGGGCCCGTTACTTATTTGATAATTGCACAGGTTCTGCAGTTAACCAGTGAAATCAAAATAGCCACGATGCAGAGATGTACAAAAATACCCAAATAGTGTCCAATAATTACAATCCATACCGTACAAATGTTCTAACAATGATACATGAAAGAAAGAAAGTACACAACTGAAAATAGCTCTGGAAGCTGCGGTCTCATGGTCGAAGTCTGGCGCTATTAACTCAAGAGCATCTCCCTCCATATGTAGGTCGTCTGCGGTGCCACGGAGATGGAACCGTAGGTAAGTCACAACAATTCTAAATAAAGAAAGAGAGGTACTGTACAATTATGACAAAGCAGACCAAAGTGAAAGTAAAGTACGGTGCAGTGTCTGTACAAGTGTAGAAAGTAAAAGTACGGCAAGTAAAGTGCGGTGACTGTACTGGTAAGGAAAGTAAAGTGCATGTACTGTAAAGTAAAGGTGACTGTAATGCGTAAAGTAAAGGTGACTGTGCAAAAGTAACTACGTGACTCATGTAGGAGAGTATGATATGCAACCATAAAGTTCATTTATTGCCGGGGACCGTTTTGCCGACGCAGGCAGACCTTGTAGTTTTACCGACACAGGCAGACCTTGTAGTTTTGCCGACGCAGGCAGACCTTGTAGTTTTGCCGACGCAGGCAAACCTTGTAGTTTTGCCGACGCAGGCAGACCTTGTAGTTTTGCCGACGCAGGCAGACCTTGTAGACACAGACATTCTAGTAGATGAACCCCCGGTCATAGCTCCCACACTCTCTCTACAATGAGTTACCCCAAACCCCAGTGATGTGTATCTATTCGAGATGTTCCACAAGATGTTCCACGAGATGTTCCACCAGATATTCCACACATGATATTCCACACGATGTTCCACAAGTTACTTGTCAAACCAAGCCAACTGGTTGACTTCCTCATTGAAAATCAGCAAGTAGGGTAAAGACAAGTCCAACACCAAAAGCTGTGACTTCCGTGCTTTGAGCACGTGGTAGTGTGGTTTAGCACACAATTTATCCAAGTTGGTAGTTGCGTGCTACAACCACGAAAGTTGAAAGTTGGCAAAGTAATCTTTAGTTGATTACTTTTCATATAAGTTCTCTAGTTCGGTTCAAGTTAAATAGCCGTTGGAGGCCATAGTGGTGAAGTGTCACAAGTTCATGCGAGCACAGTAGACTAGTTTTCTAAACTTAGAATCTGTCGTGACTTACGATTTTAGAGCTCGTCATGGCAATACGAGGTTGGAGCTAGCGAAGCTGGTGCACGAGGATTGGTACTTGCAAACACAAGAAACAATTGGTTAAAGCGCACCCTATTTTCTATTCAAATAATCTGATCGTTTTGATTTTTAAAACTGATTGAAACGGTGTCGAAAACGGTTCTAAAATTTTATATAGACTATATATGATGAAAATAATTTTACTGCAAGAAGGAATATTTTTCTGAAGATTATAGTAATTTTTAGGATTTTTAAAAGCTCAAAAACTATTTAAAAACTATTTTTCAATTAGTAACGTATTTATTCAGGAATTTATTCTGGGTGCAATCTACATCGGAAAGTTGCAAATGAGGTGTCAAAACGACCGACTCGAAGAGTACCTTAGCATATATTTTTATCACATATTAGTTTACGTTAAAATGAGAAGATACTGATTTTTAAATGAAAATAACGGATTTAACTTATAGGCTTAAAAATTAATTCTGAGAAAACTAAGCGTCGGATTGAGACGAAACTAGCAACATTGGGTCCAGAATGTCATTTCTGATTTTCTAGAGCCAGTCTCACATTTTTCTGGGCCCTATATAATTACTTATGGATTTAAAACCATAAAACCCATTTAATAATTAATTAAAAATACGAAAATACGAATTGTTCGCCGTATTTACAAGTTTGCCACTGAATGATATTACTTACGCTGCATCGACGTTAACCGTTGCATGGGGGCATCGGCGGCACAGGGCGGCAGCGGAGGGGCGGACCCGACGGCGAAGGCGGCGACGCCGACAGCGGGGCGAGGCGAGGCAGTGACGGGGTGGAATGCGGCGGCGTGCTGCAGGGGTTTACGGCGATCGCCGTGGGTCTGGGCAGCTGCTTCACGGCGAGGGCGGAGAGCGGGGAGGTGATAGGCGGCGGAGGCGCCCTCGGAGGTCGGAGGGGATCGGAGTGCGGCGGTGGGGGTCGGTTCCTGTCGACGGCGAGCTCGCCGTGGCGGGGTGCTCTCGTCGGATGCGGGCTCGGAGTGATCTTCGGGCGGAGCTGCGTCGATGGGGGTTGGCCGTTCGTGGCGGCGGAGCGAGGTGGCGCTGCCGTGGGCGACGTCTCAAGGTGGTGGCGGCGTGGTTCGAGGCCAGCGAGCGGCGACAGTCGGAGGGGGTGAGAGGTAGGAGGGGGAGAGAGAACGAGGGCGAAGAGAGAGGGTTTCGAACGAAAAAATTAAGAAAGATAGAGGGAGAGAGATAGAGAGAGAGGGAGAGTGCCTGTGTTCGAATTTTAACAGGGGGAGAGTGGTTAATATATTAGGGTTAAATGAAGGGGGTAGTTGGGTTTTGTGGTAGATGAGGAGAGGGGGTTAGATGGAGATCGGGGTTAGATACGGGTTAGGTGGTAACTGGATTAGGTGGGTTAATTAGGGTTAAGTAGGTAATTAGCAAGATAAAACCCAATTAACGAAAGGTCATTAGTGTAACGAAATTACGGAAATGCCCCTACTAGTAAACGTTTCCAAAAAATTACGAAAACATACCCACGAGATCGTATCGTCGCGAGAATCGCGAATACGAAGACCGTTACAGGATTTGGGCTACGGAAATACTAGTTTTTGGCCAAAACGTTTAGAAAGCGGGTTTACGGGTTCTCTATTGAAACGATATCAGAAAATTACAAAATTAATGTGGGGAGCCCTAAATGATCATAGGATGCTACTGAAGAAGTTTGAAAATGTTTTGAAGACGTTTGAATAGAAAATAAATTCATTGACCCAAAACTGCAATATCCGAAAATGAATTTTTATCAGATCTTTCAGAGGTATTTGATGAAATCCGATCTTACCAAAATACTCCATAACTAGTCTAGTACTTCAAAATATTTTTATAGGAAATTTTTGAAATCAGTTTAAGACTCCTAATCAACCATTACAAAATACAATTAAAATTGAATTTTCGTTAAATACTTATCTAAATGTATTGGAAAAATACAGGCCGTTACATTTATCCTTCTCCGAGCGTGATATGAATGGGATAACCTCCGTCTCCAGGACTTTAAGTCCATCATCGAGTACAACTCGGCACTTTTCAGTATCACCTCACGCCTAAAGTTGTGTGGTGAGAAAATGACGGAGGAGCACATGTTAGAGATGACGTATACATCCTTCCACGAGAAGGATGTCATACTTATGCAACAGTATCGTGAACGAAAGTTCACGAAATACTCAGAGCTTCTCGCATGCCTTCTGATGGCAGAACATAATAGAGACCTCCTTCTGGCCAGCCACAACTTGCGCCCTGCTGGTACTGCACCTGCGCCTGAAGCCCACCACATCTCCTCCCAGAAGAAAAGGACCAACTTCAGAGGCAAACCCCAGAAGGGAAAGGCAATGAAGAAGCAGGCTAGAGGACCCCTCCAAAGTCCAACAATGGGGGAAAGAGGAAAAATGTGTGGAAGAGGAAAGACAACGGCCAGACATCTGCCCACTGAAAAGACTGGGAAGATAAATGCCACAGGTATGGCATGACTGGACACTGGTCCAGAAATTGTCGGACTCCATGCCACCTCCAAGACTTATACAAAGCTAGCCAGAAGCCAGCCGAAACAAACCTGGTGGAACACGAAGACCTGGCACCAATCAGGTTCATCGCTGAGGACTTCTCAAACGATGACCTGCTCGACTGAAGCCTTATCTATTATTCTGCATTGCATTGTAGTTGAAACAATTTACTCTCCAGTTATTTGTTTTCCAGCATGTTGGATAATTTTCAGACGTTGAATGATATGTAGTTATCTTTATGCCTTATACTGCTATACTTTTCTATCTTACTTTAGATGGATTATAAATGCCTAGTGGACAGTGCTTCTACGCACATGATCCTCCAAGATATTTGCTTTTTTCAAAGCATACACAAATATGATTGAACCGTGAATACCATTTCCGGTCCGTCAAGAATAATTGAAGGATCAGGGAAAGCATATTTTCTGCTCCTCAATAAAACACAACTACTAATAAAAGATGCTCTTTTCTCTCCAAGCTCATATAGAAACTTGTTAAGTTTCAAAGATATCCGTTTAAACGGATACCACCTAGAAATGGTGAACAAACAAAACAAAGAATTCTTGTATGTAACGACTCTTAAAACGGTGCTAAAACCATCGTTGAGCATTTCGAGGGACTCCCGGCGGGTCTCTACAATACAAAGATACGAGCAATGGAAGCTAACACAATTGAGCACCAGAAGTGCAATAATCAACCAGAATTCCAACTCTGGCACAATAGACTTGGACACCCTGGATCAGCAATGATGCATCGCATCATATTCCAATCACGTGGAATTAACTCGAAAAGCATGAAGCTACTTCGAAAGGGTGCATTTTCTTGTCCCCCTTGTCACAAAGAAAAATTGATTACGAGACCATCTCCACTTAAGGTGGACTCAGAGTCTCCCAGCTTCCTAGAGAGAATACATGGAGACATTTGCGGGCCTATTCACCCTGCAAGTGGTCCATTTCGGTACTATATGGTACTGATAGACGCATCTTCCAAATGGTCGTATGTGTGCCTCCTGTCCACCCGCAACGAAGCCTTTGCAAAGCTACTGGCATAAATCATTAAGTTGCGGGCACATTTCCCAGACAACCAGATCAAAAAATTGCGTCTGGATAACGCTGGGGAATTCACATCACAAGTCTTTTTAGACTACTGCCAAGCAACCGTCATTGAAGTTGAACATCCTGTAGCTCATGTTCACATCCAGAACGGGTTAGTTGAATCTCTTATAAAGAGACTACAATAGATTGCTCGTCCTTTGTTGATGCAATCCCAGTTGCGGGTGATTGCATGGGGACATGCCATCTTGAGTGCTGCATCACTAATAAGATTACGACCCTCAGGTAGTCAATCTTATTCTCCAATGCAACTCGCATATGGAACTCCACCGGATATCTCTCACTTGAGGACATTCGGATGCGCTGTCTATATCCCCATAGCACCACCGCAGAGGACCAAGATGTGTCCTCAACGTCGCCTGGGTATCTATATAGGATTCGACTCACCATCGATCATTAGATACCTGAAACCCCAAACGGGGGACGCCTTTAAGGCACGTCTAGCAGACTACGAGTTTGACGAAAGTATCTTTCCCAAACTAGGCATAATCACAGAGAAGCCAGAAGCTTCAAAGACCATTTCATGGGATACCAAAACTTTATCCCACTTTGATCCACGTACAAACCAATGTGAAGATGAGATCCTGAAGATCCTCCAAATACAGAATACAGCTCACATTTTACCAGACAAATTTACTGGCAACCAGAAGATTGTCAGATCCCACGTCTCTGCTGCAAAGACGCCAGCTAGGATTGACATACCCAAAGATGGATGCAATCCACTTGCAGCAGAAGCGACCGTACCTCAACAAGAGAGAGGACGACCCCCAAGCTCCAAGGATAAATTCCCTCGAAAGAGGAAAACTCCTGGAGTAATGATAACGATACCACCACAGGATGTTGTGCTCAGCCCAGATACCTCTCCCCTCCTACAAACCCCTGAAGCGGAAAATATATGAGAAATATCATTAAACTATGTGCGTACCGGGGAAGTACTGGACAGAAAAAGCACAATCATCGATGATAACTTCGCGCTTATTATTGCCAATCACGTCACGAATATGACGATGAGATCGATCCACGCTCTCTAGCAGAATGTAAACGCAGAGAGGATTGGCCAAAGTGGAACGAGGCAATAGGAGTAGAGCTGGACTCACTCTCGAAGCGCAAAATTTTTGGACCTGTAGTCCTAACACCAAAAGGTGTTAAACCTGTGGGTATAAACGGGTATCTGTAAGAAAAAGGAATGAAAATAATGAGATCGTACGCTACAAAGGGCGCCTTGTTGCACAAGGCTTTTTCCAACGACCATGAATAGACTATGATGATACATATTCTCCTGTCATGGATGTGATCACTTTCCGTTTCATTATTAGCCTAACTACTACGGAAGGCCTGGATATACAGCTCATGGACGTTGTGAATGCATACCTATATGGCAATATAGATAAGGATATCTATATGAAACTTTCAGACGGCTATAAACTACAGACGAAAATGACAGAAAGACCTCGGGACGTCTACTCTGTCAAACTCCAAAGATCACTGTATGGTCTAAAACAGTAGGGGAGAATGTGGTATAACAGACTCAGTGAATTCTTAGTGCAACAAAGATTCAAAACTAATGAAGTCTGCCCTTGCATCTTTATAAGAGCAAAGGGAACATGATTCGTAATTATTGCCGTCTACGTAGACGACTTAAACCTCATCGGATCTCCTGAAGAGATAGCTGAGATATCCAAGAGACTCACACAGATTTTTGAGATGAAAGACCTTGGCAAAACGAAGTTCTGCATAGGCTTACAAATCGAACACCTAAGCGGAGGAATCCTGTAACATCAATCCACCTACACAAGGAAGTTGCTGAAAAACTTCCTTATGGACAAATGTCATCCGCTTAGTACAACAATGGTCGTCAGATCATTGGATATTAATACGGACCCCATCCGGCCGCTGGAAGAGGGGGAGGAAGCACTGGGCCCCGAAGTACCCTACCTGAGTGCAATTGAGGCACTCCTCTATCTGGCAAACTGCACGCGTCCCGATATAGCGTTCGCAATTAATCTACTAGAGATATGTAAATTGAATTTGTTGCAACACAGAAATAGAAAATTGATACTGCAAATAATAAGTATAAGATATTGGAACTATAGTGTACTTGTTCTATGAATGCTCTTAGGGCCTCTTTCTTTTGTTGATAATTGGAATGTGGAAAGGTCAGTGGTTGTGGAATCTTGATGAGAGGAAAGTTTGGTTTTGTGTTCTTTAGTTAGAAAGTTGTTGGAAAGTTGGTTAGAGAATTTGCTGTGGTGCCCACACAACTTTCTTGTGTTTCTTTTGCATTGAAAGTTTCATGGGAAAGTTTGATGTGAGGTCCACATGGTTGAAATAATAAATTACTTGTAATTATCCTAATTTAATTAATTTAAGTTAGTTTTAGTTTAAATGAAAATTTTATTTTTATTTTTTAAATTGAAATTATAAATATTAGTAGAAATTATAAATTATAAATTATTTTTTAAACTAACCTATTTAAATAATACTAACCTATTTAATTAATACTAAACTAATTAACCGGTTTAATTATTAAACTGCTTAATTAACGCAGTCTGTGAGGAGTAAACAATGCCCAAGACGCGGTTACTGTTCACTCCTCATCGAATAGGACAAAAAAGAGACGGAACATTGTTCGCTTCTCCCTAATAAGACAAAAACCACGGGATTACTGTTCCTTTCTCAAGACACGAACATTAAAAAATTAAAAAAAGAAAACGTTAAAGGCGTGCTGCGATTGGCGAGGATGAAGGAGAGAGAAGATGTGAGCCTAGAAAATGAGAATCTAGAGCGTAATCCGAGGATTTTCCACGGATTACGCTCGTCAAAAGTATGCTGCCAACTGGGATCCACGTCGGAGCCACAACACACATTTTCCATCGGAAAATTATATGCGAAAGGAACACAAGCAGTGGAAAGTTGCTTTGAAAATGATGAATAGTGGTTGAATAGTGGATGAACAGTAGATTTTGGTCAGATGCTTCCCCACATTCAAAGAAAGAAACATGCTCTTTGAACCACACTTGTGTAATACCCCGCTGCCCAGAATACCCAGGAAGTACGAATCCGTCCCAAGTATTCCCAGAACAGCGAGTGTTAAAAAGAAAGAGAAGGAAGAGAGAGTATAAGAAGAATAATGCGTCTCACTATGCACATGCTGAGAAGTACAAGTAATGCTCCAACACAGAAAATAAGAGACAATCATATACAAGTCCAACATTCTTTATTATTAAAACAAATGTACTTCTTTATTTACATCATCTCATCCTCAAATACAAAAGTGAAAAACAGAAAAAATGCCAGAAAAATCCCCATAAAGGTCCACACTAGTATAACTCACTCCCAAGACTACCCTGAGAACCAACTGAAGAGCCTGCCCTCTGAGATTCCATCTTTACCACGAACTGAAAGCTAACTCCTGAGTCAGGCCTGATCTGGTTGTACTGCTCTGAAACTTAGAAAAAGTAAATGGGACACGTCAACGCGTGACCCAGAAGAAAATCCTAACATCACTAGGTAGTGTCTAGTTTAAGAACTATTCTTCCTAACTACGGTCTGGTCACTTAACTGTAAATAGGTATACTACTTACGCATAAGGAACAAGTACTATAAATAAGGTCTACTGAATTAACATGCAGGGAAAGTAAACAACATCACATGCAGAAATTGAAAAGTAAGAGCAACAGAATTAAATAAGTGTGAAGTAAAGTCAGACAATCACAGATATGCACATGATGCATATGAATGGTTATGAATACAAATGCAATACCTAAGGGATCCCATCTATGCCAGCATGCCTACAATGTGACTCATAGATTCTAGAGGTGGCTTCCATGGATTCTAAAGGCGACCCCCAACATTTCTGTGGCACGCTAGTCCATGTAGCACGTAAGTCCAAGTCGTGTATTTACCACACATAGATTCAAGAGGTAGCCCCATGGATTTAGGAGGTGGCCCCCGACATTTTCGTGGCACGCTGGTCCATGTGGCACTTTGGTCTATGTAGTGTTAATTTCAATTGAATTCACTTTCCTTCCATCATCACACACGATACTCTCATTAAGATGGAATCTAAACACCATACATGGAAGAATAACATCTCAACACACATCCAGGCATGGTTAATTAATCATGGTGCTAACTATCTCATCCAAGAAACTACATCATACACGCATGTGCATATGGAATATTAACATAAATTAAGGATAATCTTACATAATAAAACCTAGCATGAAATATAATATGGCATGGAGCATTGACATTAACAAGATGAATCTTGATCAACTTATGGCATGTCAATGACAGATATAATCATGAATATGAAGTACACCAATTAACATATTAATCACAACACTTAAATTAAACTAAAACATGCATTTGTGTGACATAGTATAAGCACAACATCTTGCATGAACTCATTCATCTTAACTCTCTATTTAGTCATGCTATTAATTCTCAAGAAGGAACAAGTTAAACATGCTATAAATGAAGCAAACATGCTAACAATTTTCTTACTAACAAATTAAGAACATATAAATTTGACGCCTTCACTAATATAAACATGAACGGTTAAACATGAACATTTAAGAACATAGTTTCTGCAACATGGATTATAACATGTGTACTACAACATATATACTTTCCCATAAACATGAATGACACAATTTCTTGTAAGGACCCTGTCTATGGGGAAAACACTAGAAGGGTGGGTTGAATAGTGTTTATGCAAATTTAAAAGGAATTTACGCCAAATAAAATGCAATCCAACAAATAGTGCGGAATAGAAAAACGACCCAAAGAGAAACACACTCAAACGCAGATATGTTTCAAGGGTTCGGATTACCCAAGTCAACTCCCGACTTGTTCCCAGTAATCCTACGTCCCTACCACCCGGATACCACCGGATACTCAAGTTAGAACCCTAACTTGAGGTTTCCTTATAGCCCACTTGTAGCAACCCTACAAGTGCAATCTAATACAATCGATGACCTTGACTCCCACAACCAGGGAGCAAGCAAAACCACTCTCACAACCTAGAGCACAATTCAAATAACGAAAGTTATGAAATATGAAAGCAACACTTACAATCACCTATGCCTTGAAGTAGAACTTGAAGGAGAAGTGTGATGTGTGTTGAAGAACTCTTTTGGAAGAGAGGAGAAAGCCCTTTCTCTTGACTGCACCAATTGCCTAGAAGATCAATCTTTGGTTCTAGGTTGGAGAGCAAGAGAACAAGATTTGGAAATACTTAGGGCTTTGGATTTGAGAGCTTTGAACTTTGGAAATGAAAGCTTGAAGGATTTTGCAATGAATGAGTAATCTTCCAATGAAACAGTAGAAGCTCTATTTATAGCTTTCTCAAATCCACAAAACAGTTTAGGCAAAAACCCAATCCGAATCCGTGAGAAAAATCTCAACGGATATAATCTGAACTCGCGACAGTCGACTGTTGAACAATCCACAGTCGACTGTTGCACAGTCAGCAATGGTAGGTGAGAATTCATAACGATAACTTACCACGTGGACAGTCGACTGATGAAGCAAAGACAATCGTCTGTTCAACCAACAGGCGACTGTAATTTCTTCAACAGGCGACTGGCCGAGAGAAGAGTAAGTTAAGATAAATACTGGAAATCTCACAAGATACAGGACAGACGACTGATTCAAGTAACACAGTCGACTGTTAATCAGAACAGGCGACTGTAAAACCTTAAACAGACGACTGTCAAAAGCAAGAGAAATTTCCAGAGAGCTGAGTCAAAGAAAGGACTTACAGACAGGCGACTGTTGCAGCATAGACAGTCGACTGATCTAATAGACAGTCGACTGTATATACAGCATAAGTCGACTGGCCGTAGAAATCAGATCCAACAGAGTTTGGGCAAGGAGAGACATGCGACTGATTTACAATACACAGTTGACTATCACTAGGACAGGCGCCTGTGAATCATTCAACAGTAGCCAGTGCGAAATAATCAGAGAAGGCCCAAAACTACATTGTAATAGTCTGTGCATAACAGGCGACTGTAGACCAAAACACATTCGGCTGTTTTTGAGACAGTCGACTGTAAACTGTTAAGCAGTCGGCTGTTATAAACAATCCTAGCACAAACAAAAGAGAATTGAATTGGGATCAAAAGGACAAATGTCTAAAGATGTCCTATGACAGAATGTAGATGTGTGTGAGTGCTTCATCAAAGTTCTACTTCTAAGCTACATACTAGAAGAGATAAAAGAACAATTACATTGACGAATAATCTCTTCTTTCCATCGTATGAGCTTGAAGTCTTTACGGAGCTTCAATCATCAATCTACGATCATCCAATTCATGTCATTTGCCTTCAATGACGTATGTGAGCCATTGGTAGGCCCAAAATAATGCTTCTCTCAAGCGCAAGAGTCCGTACCAATAATATAATCTGGGAGTCTAGATGTCGAATCCTCGGGAGAAAATCTGTTGAAACCACTGCTCAAATCGAATAGGAATCCAACAAAGAGAAACTAACCACTTCAATAATGATGGTGATGTGAATGGAGTTGATCGTGGTGAACAATGCGAACGAAGAAAAGTGTATGAAAGTATCAACGAAAAGTATGCACATGGTATGGGTTCGTTAGGATCAATAATTCGTATTAACTTGGTTGACGAATATAACACAATGAATTCTCTTTTTGAGAGCAATTCACCGGAAAATACCCAATATAACTCAACAAATTCTCCTTTTGGGAGCAACTCATCGGAAAATACCCTTTTGGGGGTTAAAGCACAATATGAATAAAATCGTTGCTAAAGTTATAATCTTACAAATACGGTATGAAACTCTCTTTTAGAGAGATCAAAACTCACCCTTTTGGGGCGATCATCAACTCAATCACTTCTTTTGGAAGATGAAAAAGAGGATTTAATAACGAAGTTCACAACTTTAGCGACGTTATCGATTAAGCACAATGATATTCAACCAAACGAATACGATTCACATCCCCTAACTACTCCATACCATGCACAAATAAGATTTAGCTACTCATAATGCAGGAAAAATCAAAGTTCATAGCAAAATACTTCATTCTAATAGACAAATACAATAGAAAAGCTTCAAATACGGGGTATAAGTTTAAGAATTCATCACAAAATCTCCAATATAAGCCTCAAAACTCTCTGGAAAAATGAAGAACAGCCTCTGGAATTTTACAGAATTTTTCAGAGGAGAAATTCGGCTCCTAAGTCCTCCAATACGCCCCGAATACGCCAGAATACGGCCAAAAACCCTAGAAATACGCTTATATAGAGGCATTGCAGGTTTAATAGCCTTATTGGGTCGAAATCCGCACCCGTTTACGCTTACAACCCGATCCGCACAGCGGGGCAAATGAGAGCCGTCCATCTAATGCGGGATTGAACCTGAAGCCGCCGCGTGTGCTTTAGGATTCGCGCAAAGCTCTTTAAATTCGAATCCGCTTCGGAATCGCTCCTTACCATTGGATCATCATCCAACGATGGGAAGTCAACCACGTCGCCCATTGATATGTCGCTGCGTTTCATTTTGCGGGGAGATTTCGCACCGTACGATCGCAGCGGAACGACGCAGATAGAGCCACGTAGCCGCCTTCGTTTCGAATCGTGTAACGACCACTTTTCGTTGTGCGTTGTTCGTGCACGTTCTTTTGGCCGTGCACGTGTTCGCTTTAGACTTTATTTGTTTGTGAACACTTTTGTGTGATATGCCGTTGCGAACGTCTCTGGGAGTATTAAATAGTGGCACTAATTTGGAACGACGTTTCTCGAGTCGTTTTTCCACAATTTGAACTCACTCGATGAGACGTGACGATTTTCACTTTGACGGGAGACGTTTCTATTTTTAGTTTCGTCGTCCGACGTCGAATTTGAGATCCGTCTTCTTAGTTAGCTCACATTCGTCGCCACGATCACAACGATATTTATTTTATAATTTTTGGAGTTTATTTGACCACTTTTATAATTTTTACAAGTTTTATATTATTTTTAATAATTTATTTTTAAATTAATTTCGGCCAAATAAAATTTATTTGAGTTTAAAACGTTTTAAAGAATTTTTGAGCCAATTTCCAGCTCATTTGGACCTGGTCAAATCCTAGATTGGGTTGGAGAAGTTTAAATTCAAATTTCAAATCTTTTTGAATTCTAATCCTATTAGATTTAGCCCTAGACCAAGTCAACCCACCTACACTATATAAGCAACCCCTAGCAAGTCCTATTTTTCCAAAGAAATTAGCCCTAGCCTCTTCCAAAGTCATTTTGGACGTTGCGACGAATCGTCGCAACGTTGCGACGTTCAGCCCCCGCACGACCGAGGAAAATCGCCCCGTTCGCCCGCTCCGACCGAAGCCCCCGCCCGCACCCAAGCCGCTCCGCACGCTGCAGCACCCCCGCTCCGTTCCATCGACCTGACCGATCGCTTGGCCCGCTCTGACCGGTCGCCCCGCTCCGCACCGACCCCCGCTTGTCGCCCGCTCTGTCGCCCCGCTCCGCTCCGTGCCCGACCGAAGGAAGCGGCCGCTGTGACCGAGCGCCCGAACGTTGCAACGTTGCAACGCTGCAACCCCGCATCCCAAGCGCACGACCGACGGTCCCTATCGGTCTGACCGAAGGAAACGCCCGCACCCGCCGCTGTGACCGACCCCCGCTGCTGCACAGCCCCGTTCTCTCGCAGCGACCGAGGAATTCTCCCGCATTGGAGGGGTACGACCGAGAGTCACTCGTCGCAACCCCGCATCCGTCGCACCGCTTGCCTCCGTGGGCCCCCCAAGTTCTCCGGAGTTATTGTGGGTTCCCCAAAGGTCCCTAGGACTACTGTGGGCCCCACTTTGGTACGTTCTCTTCGACGACTTGCCGCGTACGACGTCGTCGCACGTCGTAGCCCGTCGTCGCACGTATTAGCTTTGGAATCTGGAATCGTCGCCCCGGGTTGATTGCTCTGAATTTCCAGCGAGGAATTTAATTGGAATCTGGACTTGGAGCGCGATCTTATTATTCCAACCCCCGGCGTCGCTACCCGACGCCGGTGTAGCTTTCGCGTCGTGTTGAGGTAACGTCTTGCACCCCTAGGACCCCCAACCCAATTGCATGCTAATCAAGACTAAAAATCAGTATTTTAAAGTATTTTAAATGTTTTAGAATCCACTAATCAAGATTAATAAAACGGATGTAGGCCGGTGGACTTGTGCACGTAGGAATCGTGACTTTGGACTCGTTGGACGGTGTTTTCTTGACGTGATAGTTGCAGGCAAGTGAAACTTGCCAACTCTTGTGTAGGGCCATGTTTTTAGGCCACTTCCTTGCTTTTAGCGTAAAAGAGACTAGCCAGTGAAATGATAGCTGGCTAGACGCCTATTTGATCTAGTTTGACAACGAAACTAGATCCGTCACCTAATTGATCTAGCTTGACAACGAAGCTAGATCCACCCTTTAAACTTGATGTTCATGCATACTAAACTGTCACGTTTACTTTCCTTATCTGTACGCACTTTTAACTGCCATGCATTGCATCTTACATGTCATCCATGCATTGAATATTGCATTCGTAGCACACGCTACATACTTGTACTTGCTTGTCCAGGGCTAGGTGCACCCCTATGCCAAACATGAAAAACACTTCCTGGCTTGTGATCCAGAAGCGAGCATTACCGTTCGGGGGTAAGGCCCTGGCTCGATACACGTGGGATGGGGTAAGAGTTAAGCGGCCAATCAGCTGGGAGTCTGCCTGATCAGCAACTGCAGCTGTAAGGCGTAAACTCTGGGTGGGGCGGAGTTAAGCGGCCAATCAGTGTGAAAGAAAGTCATTTCAGCTGTAAGGCGTAAACTCTGCAAATGACATGAAAACGTGACTAGAGAAATCCTTGTAAATGTTATTAGTCTTGCCACACTTGCCATGCCATGCTAGCTACTTGTTGTTTTCTTTACCTGCTGCACTCATACTTAAACTGCCATGTCATTGCATCATGCTAGAACTGCTAGGTTGCTCTTACTTGTACTTTCAGTTTCACTTGCACAAGTCTTCCAGACTTGCTGACATGTGCCCCTTTCTCTTTGGGTGTCACATGTTAGACCCTGAGCCAGAGATCGTTGCTGTGTACGTGATGAGTCGCTGACGCTGAGTCTGAGTCCATGATTGCCAGGAGGATTTTGGTGGACACCGGTGACCTTGCTTTGAGTTTTGTTGAGCTTTATGTTGTTTTAGGCCTTTTGTTAGGTTTGTTGGTGCGTAGCACCGTCGTTGTACTTTGTACTTTTGTTGGCCATGTTTGGGCCTTTAGACTCTTTTATTTGTAGCCTGGTGGCTTTCCTGCGTTGTTGAGATTTATTATTATGGATATTTTGAGATGTTTCTTTTGTCTCTTTCGTTATTATTATCTTTGTTTCGTTTCGCGTTGCAAGGACCTGCAGTTTTAAAGTAATTGACGCTTATCGGACTTGCGGCTTTGTAGCTTCAAGTCTGAGCGGACCTTCTCACGCTTCGCCTCCATATTTTTGGGAAGCGGGGCGTGACAGGTTTTGTTGGTGGCCCATGCAGGTCCAGTCTTGCAATTGCGAATTAACGGAACAACGATGATAACGGAATGTCCATTAAATAAATTGCAACATCCGAGTCATAAGCCCTGAGTCTAGTCGATTTCTTAGGACACTAGGTGGTAAGGGACTTAGTTAGACGTCTGTGCTTGCTAGTTAGAAGCCTCCGATTGGTAGTTAGACCCCCCTTTCTAGCAATTGATCGCCGTAGGAGTTACCTTAGTGGTCCTTGCCTAACCCTGACCATACTAGACCTCCAAAATTTCCTTTTGTCGTTCGCTTGGGTTCATTGATCTCGGACCAAGCTGAACGCATTTCATTACCGTCCAGCACCTTAGGAAGTCTTAGTGCTTAGTTTCAAATCTTTAGTTGGTCAACCGTAGGAGTTTCCGTAGACTTTTCTGATTCATGTCCTAGACGTATGTATGCTTTGACCACCTGACCAATTTCCTCCCCTCGATTCACGAGATCGCCTCATGACGATCGTCGTCAATTTTCGACCCTCTCCGTTACAAACCTGAATCTTCTGAAAGTATTCTTCGATTTCCTCTTTCCCATACTACTTCGTTGATTTAAATTTTTAAAACGTTTGTCGGAATTTTGAACTCTAGCTTATAATATTTTCCCCAGCCTATGTTTTCGTACTCATGTCGTCTTTTCATATATTTTATTCCGAACCGTTTGTCCAATTCGATTTATAATTTTCCTTCTTATTTGTGCCATTTGAATAATACATCGTGTTTACTTTTAATATACTCTTCAAGCCACATGGAATTTCAGATTTCAGCAAGTTGGTTTTTGACTCGTCGTTTTCACTACTTCAGACTTTTGCAGAAGTACTATTTTCATAACCACTTCCTGATTTAGACCCTCCCTGATTTGATTTTAAAGATTTGCTATTCAATCCTGACAATTCTTATGCTAAGTTACTACTATTTTCTTTCCACTCACCATACACGCTTTTAGAAGAAATTTCTAAACCAAATTGAATTTCAATTATTTTTATACCCTTGTCAGACTTGTTGTGCTCGTATATTAAGAACCTTTTGTAAATCAGTTTCTCATTTTTGGCAAACCATGGTTCCTAAAGAAGTTTCAAAATTGATTATTTTAAATCTTCCATAGCCTAAAAGTTTTGAAAGCATTTAATATGAGTTTAAATTCTTCCGTTACTTGATTTCATTCTCGACCTTCCAAAACTTTTGACAACATATTATATTAAATTACTGACTTATAGATTTTCCAAACCATGTCCTTAATATTCGTGTAAATGATTTTACTTCCTTTTAAAATGATTTTTAAAACCAATAGGCCATTTTCTATTATTTTAAATATTCGACTCAGATTTATTTTGAACAACTCGTTTTATCGATCCCCAAACATTTCTTCTCAGATGAGGATTTTAAAGTACAACCGTTTTCAATCTTGCGTATTTTAGCTTATGCTATTCACCCTACTTGCTTTTCTGTACCCTATTTAAGCATCTCCACATCCCCTTTTCCCTCAACCTAAACATCACCAATGAGTCAATGTTTCGTCTAACCAAGCCGTCTCCTTGTATTCGTCCTATCCGAACTCGTGCTTACCGATCCTTCCCTCGTCACACTTTGACCTTGACCTCTCTCTAAGTTGTTTAGGCTTTAGTGCCCGTCAATGGCTGTGTCAACCCTTAGTTGTTAGTAGACCCTTGGACCCTTGTGAGGTGTCGTTGTGCACGTACCTAAGTTGTGTACGTGGGCTTGAATGAGTGTACCCCCATAGTATATTGATGCTTGCCTATTGTGTGATATATATATGTACTTGGAGTTATTCGTGATATTATGAAGTTGGTTGTGTGCTAGAATGTATAGACTTGTGAGTGGTTAGATATACTATACTAGGGATGCTTGTGTATATTTGAATTAGCGTTGGAATATCTAAGTTGTGTATGTAGTAAGAGATACTTATAATGGTTGAAATAAAATGATTGGTAAAGCTATGTGTGTGCTAGGTGTGATAATAATAAGTGTATGTATAGTTAAGTAAGTAGGCCTATTGAATGACCCATATATTATTACGTATGAGTATGTGCTCGTAGGTAGGTATATATGTGCTTATATGTAAGTAGTTATGTTTCGTTGCATGAGTATATAGGTGATATATATATAGGTAGTAGGGTTATAATTTTGATTGGTATTGTTTGCTTTCGCGGGATGTCGCATGCGTGCATACCGTGAGGTATACACGACCATTGCACATCTTAATTATGTATGTGTGGATGTGTTAGTATACTAATTATAGGTAGTAGGCTATGGTGTGAATATATGTTACATGTGTGTGACTATACGATGAATGCGTATGTATTAGGGAGTGTATTATAGTTATACGTGTGCTGATGTCTGTATTATTATTATGGTATATAGATTGATTTAACCATGTGAATATTACCTGACTAGATATTAGGTGAATGACTTATGGTATGTATATGGTTGTATTGGTAGACGTATAAATATTGGAGTGATATGGTATAAGTATGAATGTCGTGCTACGTATATGGAATATTCTGATATGTGTATTGAGTCTCACTCAAGCTTGAGTGAGTATACTCTAAGTATATTGAATGTATGTTGTAGTTTGAATATAGCAATGCTTGATGTATGTATAGTGATAGGAGTGTTTGTGCCTGGTTGTGCTACGCACATGATTGTGGGTCGCTACACCAGTATATAGTTATAGGTGTTGGTCTTGCGGTATAGTTATTTACTGAGGACTTGTTGTGTGAACGTATGTGTACTAGCTAAAACTAGGTGTGTAGGTGTGCTAGTTATATAATGGTATGATTGGCGTATGAAAATGAAATGTTAGCGTGTATGGGAGTGCACCATGCACGGGTAAGTATGTGCTTAGTTATAGGTATGGATGACTATGGTCTATGTGGCGTGTCGTAAATATAGTTATAGGACCGTACGTGATGTGAATATATGGTGAACTAATTGCGTGTATTTGAATGACTATATATTGTGAAATTATAGTAGTGGTGAATGTATATTAGATATAGTGAACTTGATTTAATAATGGTATGGTGTGACTATATGTGTTGAGATGCTTGGTAATGGATGAATATTAGAGGGTAGTATACCCTTGATGCTTGTGCATAGGTAGCTACATATAGGTAGAGCGATGATTGTATTGGCTAAGTGTGAGACTATCCTATATAAGTATCTGAACTACTGTTTGTGAGTAGCAGTTATATAAGGGATGTATGTTTATATACCTGATTGAAATACATGTATGAAGTTGACGGACTATAATAGGTATAAGTGTATACGTATGTGAATGTATATATACACGTGTTAGTGGTATTAACGTTTGACTATCTAGTGCATATATAAGCACTTGAAATGAATAAACCTGGTTAAATTATTATATGGCTTGATTGGGGTAGTTACTAGAGCGACTAGCTATATTAGAAAGTCCGAGGACGGACTTTATTCTAAGGTGGGGAGGATGTAACGACCACTTTTCGTTGTGCGTTGTTCGTGCACGTGCTTTTGGCCGTGCACGTGTTTATTTTAGACTTTATTTGATTGTGAACACTTTTGTGTGATATGCCGTTGCGAACGTCTCTGGGAGTATTAAATAGTGGCACTAATTTGGAACGACGTTTCTCGAGTCGTTTTTCCACAATTTGAACTCACTCGATGAGACGTGACGATTTTCACTTTGACGGGAGACGTTTCTATTTTTAGTTTCGTCGTCCGACGTCGAATTTGAGATCCGTCTTCTTAGTTAGCTCACATTCGTCGCCACGATCACAACGATATTTATTTTATAATTTTTGGAGTTTATTTGACCACTTTTATAATTTTTACAAGTTTTATATTATTTTTAATAATTTATTTTTAAATTAATTTCGGCCAAATAAAATTTATTTGAGTTTAAAACGTTTTAAAGAATTTTTGAGCCAATTTCCAGCTCATTTGGACCTGGTCAAATCCTAGATTGGGTTGGAGAAGTTTAAATTCAAATTTCAAATCTTTTTGAATTCTAATCCTATTAGATTTAGCCCTAGACCAAGTCAACCCACCTACACTATATAAGCAACCCCTAGCAAGTCCTATTTTTCCAAAGAAATTAGCCCTAGCCTCTTCCAAAGTCATTTTGGACGTTGCGACGAATCGTCGCAACGTTGCGACGTTCAGCCCCCGCACGACCGAGGAAAATCGCCCCGTTCGCCCGCTCCGACCGAAGCCCCCGCCCGCACCCAAGCCGCTCCGCACGCTGCAGCACCCCCGCTCCGTTCCATCGACCTGACCGATCGCTTGGCCCGCTCTGACCGGTCGCCCCGCTCCGCACCGACCCCCGCTTGTCGCCCGCTCTGTCGCCCCGCTCCGCTCCGTGCCCGACCGAAGGAAGCGGCCGCTGTGACCGAGCGCCCGAACGTTGCAACGTTGCAACGCTGCAACCCCGCATCCCAAGCGCACGACCGACGGTCCCTATCGGTCTGACCGAAGGAAACGCCCGCACCCGCCGCTGTGACCGACCCCCGCTGCTGCACAGCCCCGTTCTCTCGCAGCGACCGAGGAATTCTCCCGCATTGGAGGGGTACGACCGAGAGTCACTCGTCGCAACCCCGCATCCGTCGCACCGCTTGCCTCCGTGGGCCCCCCAAGTTCTCCGGAGTTATTGTGGGTTCCCCAAAGGTCCCTAGGACTACTGTGGGCCCCACTTTGGTACGTTCTCTTCGACGACTTGCCGCGTACGACGTCGTCGCACGTCGTAGCCCGTCGTCGCACGTATTAGCTTTGGAATCTGGAATCGTCGCCCCGGGTTGATTGCTCTGAATTTCCAGCGAGGAATTTAATTGGAATCTGGACTTGGAGCGCGATCTTATTATTCCAACCCCCGGCGTCGCTACCCGACGCCGGTGTAGCTTTCGCGTCGTGTTGAGGTAACGTCTTGCACCCCTAGGACCCCCAACCCAATTGCATGCTAATCAAGACTAAAAATCAGTATTTTAAAGTATTTTAAATGTTTTAGAATCCACTAATCAAGATTAATAAAACGGATGTAGGCCGGTGGACTTGTGCACGTAGGAATCGTGACTTTGGACTCGTTGGACGGTGTTTTCTTGACGTGATAGTTGCAGGCAAGTGAAACTTGCCAACTCTTGTGTAGGGCCATGTTTTTAGGCCACTTCCTTGCTTTTAGCGTAAAAGAGACTAGCCAGTGAAATGATAGCTGGCTAGACGCCTATTTGATCTAGTTTGACAACGAAACTAGATCCGTCACCTAATTGATCTAGCTTGACAACGAAGCTAGATCCACCCTTTAAACTTGATGTTCATGCATACTAAACTGTCACGTTTACTTTCCTTATCTGTACGCACTTTTAACTGCCATGCATTGCATCTTACATGTCATCCATGCATTGAATATTGCATTCGTAGCACACGCTACATACTTGTACTTGCTTGTCCAGGGCTAGGTGCACCCCTATGCCAAACATGAAAAACACTTCCTGGCTTGTGATCCAGAAGCGAGCATTACCGTTCGGGGGTAAGGCCCTGGCTCGATACACGTGGGATGGGGTAAGAGTTAAGCGGCCAATCAGCTGGGAGTCTGCCTGATCAGCAACTGCAGCTGTAAGGCGTAAACTCTGGGTGGGGCGGAGTTAAGCGGCCAATCAGTGTGAAAGAAAGTCATTTCAGCTGTAAGGCGTAAACTCTGCAAATGACATGAAAACGTGACTAGAGAAATCCTTGTAAATGTTATTAGTCTTGCCACACTTGCCATGCCATGCTAGCTACTTGTTGTTTTCTTTACCTGCTGCACTCATACTTAAACTGCCATGTCATTGCATCATGCTAGAACTGCTAGGTTGCTCTTACTTGTACTTTCAGTTTCACTTGCACAAGTCTTCCAGACTTGCTGACATGTGCCCCTTTCTCTTTGGGTGTCACATGTTAGACCCTGAGCCAGAGATCGTTGCTGTGTACGTGATGAGTCGCTGACGCTGAGTCTGAGTCCATGATTGCCAGGAGGATTTTGGTGGACACCGGTGACCTTGCTTTGAGTTTTGTTGAGCTTTATGTTGTTTTAGGCCTTTTGTTAGGTTTGTTGGTGCGTAGCACCGTCGTTGTACTTTGTACTTTTGTTGGCCATGTTTGGGCCTTTAGACTCTTTTATTTGTAGCCTGGTGGCTTTCCTGCGTTGTTGAGATTTATTATTATGGATATTTTGAGATGTTTCTTTTGTCTCTTTCGTTATTATTATCTTTGTTTCGTTTCGCGTTGCAAGGACCTGCAGTTTTAAAGTAATTGACGCTTATCGGACTTGCGGCTTTGTAGCTTCAAGTCTGAGCGGACCTTCTCACGCTTCGCCTCCATATTTTTGGGAAGCGGGGCGTGACAAATCGAGTTCGCTCCGATTGATTCATCTCGACCGTCCGATGCAGCGGGAAAGCATGGATCGCCGCCGCGTGTCCTCGAGGAGAAGCGCTCCGCGTCGCTGATGCGGGCCGACGTCGTCCGCTAGATCTTGATCGGACGGTCAGTATGCGGCCGCGTCGCCCGCCGCTTTTGCGATGCTGCGGGCCGTTCGATCGAAATCGAACGGTCGATATGATGCCACGTGGCCTGTGCTCGGTGAGATGCTGTATACGGATTCATATTTTCAGCGTATTTCCTCCGTATTTCTCCAATTAAATGGTATTCTGCATTCAAAAATTCACAGTAATTAGCACAGATCTCAGAAAAATACAAATAAATAGTCGTTGGAATCATGAGATCGAAACCAAGCTAGGAAAAATATAAAAAGTGCAGAAATACTCCGGTAATTGCTGTTTTGTGCTCAAATAGAGTGTTTTCTCTAATAAATGATTGTGTACAAAATACGTCTGTATTAGAGAACAATATAGCATCTCATGAGCACAAAATAGGGCTAAATGGGGGGTTAAATATGTAATATTGAACCCAAATCACACCCCACAACTAGCGATTTGCTAGTCTCTAGCAAAAAGAGCGATTAATACAGATGATTAATAAAACAATAAGTTCTATCAGTCGCTTATGACATGGCTCAATGATGCGCTTTCCAACATGATCTAGACTATCAATATACATTATCCATGAACACAATCAATCACATGATATTTTCTCTAATTTAGTTTGAATAAATGACATGCAAGCATCGTTTTGTGCAAGCGAAAGTATAACACGTCGTTTTTCTCTAGTTTTCTTGTTTCCAAGGAATTGGCATCTCAAAACGATCATTCAAATCATGGGTATTGACGTTGCTTAGTATATTCGTCACATCTTTTCTTTTATAAGTTCCGCGTAACGCGCATCAAGCAACATTTGCGGAAAAAGGTATAACTTGGATCGCTCCATCTAATGAGTGAGTTTCCGGTCAATGGCTCCCAAGCAGACGATCATAGGGCATTAGGCCAAAAAGGACCACTCGGACCGTACTACTCGAGCCAACCAAGTTATTTATTAGTGACATCCTTATTCATTCATTTTTCTTCATTCATTTTTCATTCATTTTTTTTCTTCTTTTTCTTCTTCTTCTTCTTTTTTGTAAGCAACTTAGCACCCATTCTTTCGAACCTAAACATTAATAACAAATGCCAAATTCCTCTTCAACTTGAAGACATTTCTAATAAATCGTGTATACTTAAGCTTTTTCATCACATTAGCATGCATGAAATAAATTCAAACCATTTCGAGATATTAATCATGGAAATTGAAAATTTTCATGAATAGCATATTAACGGTAATTCCATGAAGGAAAAATAATTAACTCAAGCCATAAACAATTTTTAGAACTCAATTAATGCGTAATCATCCGAATTTGAGGCATGTGAAGGAGTTTTAAAATGATGAGATTTGGTGATTTATTCTTCTCAAAAAAATCCTAAGGTCTCATACACACCCCCCAATTAAAGATGGACATTGTCCTCAATGTCGAATGGGGTACGAGTTTATTCAAGCAAGCATCCTAGAAAGCATTTGAAAACTACACTACTGAAAAGAACACACCGTGATCAAATGGCGGATCCCGAATCTTTAATTGTGGAGGAAGTTGTTCAATTTGCTCCTGGCGCTCCTCGGCGAGTAATTTTCCTCCAATGACTAAACTGGATCCCAGCAACGTAACTCCCAGCGTCTCTATAAGATGTTCTCTGGTATCCTGCAAGAGATGAGTCACGTCAATCCATTTTAGTCTACGATTCTTCTCAATAAAAGTATTCCAAACGTAGTCATCAAAATAATTGAAATAAATTAAAGCAAGTTGATGACTACTCCCTGAAAGATATGCACTACTCTCGGTATGATGTTCGATCGTTGGGGAGAAGGGTAAATGATTTTGGGACAAAACTGGAGGAGGGCATGGTTCTGACTCCATGGCGATAATCTCAAAACCCTTGTCCCTAGCTGTCTCCTCCTCTCGTTCATCCAAAATTGCTAGCTCGTCCTCTCTTTTGCACACACTTTCTGCCATGTAGATATTTTTATTCGTGTCCTCAACGTGACATGGCTTGCTCGATTTCCCTGCAATAGAAGATAAACTCGTATTAGATTCTTGAAGTTGAATTTCAAAAGAATTATTTTCTTCTAAGAAAGTGGCAATCAGAGTAAGATTTTCAAAGGATTTCTGAATCTGCCGACTCCGAGCAAGGAAATTCCCTTGGAATTGATGGGATGTGGACTCATGTGTCTGAATGATCAGGTAAACTTCCTCTTCCAAGGATTGCAAAGGTACGTCTACGCTTTGCTCTTCTTGATCAAGGCACGAAGGCTCCATTGAATCTCTCTCTGAAGTCTCTTCCATGGTTTCTTCATTTTCTTGCAGAGACTCCATGTATTCCCACGCCTCTATCGGCGTCATGCCTCCCAAGAATTCCTGCAGCTGTGGTCGTAGTCCATCTAAGAAGGACTCCATAAGCTCTTCCTTTGTGTACCCATGCTGCGGATAGCTCGATATTATGTTTGTGAATCTCCTCCAGGCCTGAAAGAAAGTTTCACAATCAGTCTGATTAAAATTAACAATTTTGAGCTTCTCCATCCTATGTTTGTGTGCATTAGCATACCTTGCATCATACAGATTGTTTGTGCAATAGAAATTCATATAATCCATTTTTTTTAAAAAATAAAAGTTTATGTACAATAAAATTAAACAAAAATTTATATGCAGTAAAGTGGAAAGATCTCACCAAAAGTCCTCTAAATGAAATAAACTGTGGTAACAAACCATTCCTCCCCGACAACGGCGCCAAAAACTTGGTAGGCCCAAAATAGTGCTTCTCTCAAGCGTAAGAGTCCGTACAAGTAATATAATCTTGGAGTCCAGATGTCGAATCCTCGGGAGAAAATCTGTTGAAACCACAGCTCAAATCGAATAGAAATCCAACAAAGAGAAACTAACAACTTCAATAATGATGGTGATGTGAATGGAGTTGATCGTGGTGAACAATGCGAACGAAGAAAAGTGTATGAAAGTATCGACAAAAAGTATGCACATGGTATGGGTTCGTTAGGATCAATAATTCGTATTAACTTGGTTGACGAATATAACACAATGAATTCTCTTTTTGAGAGCAATTCACCGGAAAATACCCAATATAACTCAACAAATTCTCCTTTTGGGAGCAACTCATCAGAAAATACCCTTTTGGGGGTTAAAGCACAATATGAATAAAATCGTTGCTAAAGTTATAATCTTACAAATACGGTATGAAACTCTCTTTTGGAGAGATCAAAACTCACCCTTTTGGGGCGATCATCAACTCAATCACTTCTTTTGGAAGATGAAAAAGAGGATTTAATAACGAAGTTCACAACTTTAGCGACGTTATCGATTAAGCACAATGATATTCAACCAAACGAATACGATTCACATCCCCTAACTACTCCATACCATGCACAAATAAGATTTAGCTACTCATAATGTAGGAAAAATCAAAGTTCATAGCAAAATACTTCATTCTAATAGCCAAATACAATAGAAAAGCTTCAAATACGGGGTATAAGTTTAAGAATTCATCACAAAATCTCCAATATAAGCCTCAAAACTCTCTGGAAAAATGAAGAACAGCCTCTGGAATTTTACAGAATTTTTCAGAGGAGAAATTCGGCTCCTAAATCCTCCAATACGCCCCGAATACGCCAGAATACGGCCAAAAACACTAGAAATACGCTTATATAGAGGCATTGCGGGTTTAATAGCCTTATTGGGTCGAAATCCGCACCCGTTTATGCTTAAAACCCAATCCGCACAGCGAGGCAAATGAGAGCCGTCCATCTAATGCGGGATTGAACCTGAAGCCGACGCGTGTGCTTTATGATTCGCGTAAAGCCCTTTAAATTCGAATCCGCTTTGGAATCGCTCCTTACCGTTGGATCATCATCCAACGATCGGAAGTCAACCACGTCGCCCGTTGATATGTCGCTGCGTTTCATTTTGCGGGGATATTTCGTACCGTACTATCGCAGCGGAACGACGCAGATCGAGCCACGTAGCCGCCTTCGTTTCGAATCGAGTTCGCTCCGATTGATTCATCTCGACCGTCCGATGCAGCGGGAAAGCACAGATCACCGCCACGTGTCCTCGAGGAGAAGCGCTCCGCGTCGCTGATGCGGGCTGACGTCGTCCGCTAGATCTTGATCGGACGGTCAGTATGCGGCCGCGTCGCCCGTCGCTTTTGCGATGCTGCGGGCCGTTCGATCAAAATCGAACGGTCGATATGATGCCACGTGGCCTGTGCTCGGTGAGATGCTGTATACGGATTCGTATTTTCAGCATATTTCCTCTGTATTTCTCCAATTAAATGGTATTCTGCATTCAAAAATTCACAGTAATTAGCACAGATCTCAGAAAAATACAAATAAATAGTCGTTGGAATCGTGAGATCGAAACCAAGCTAGGAAAAATATAAAAAGTGTAGAAATACTCCGTTAATTGCTGTTTTGTACTCAAATAGAGTGTTTTCTCTAATAAATGATTGTGTACAAAATACGTATGTATTAGAGAATAATATAGCATCTCATGAGCACAAAATAGGGCTAAATGGGGGGGGGGGGGGTTAAATATGTAATATTGAACCCGAATCAGCCATCCATTGCTAGTTGATCTTCATAATAAGCTTAGGCAATGGATTAACTGCAAAATAGGGGATTAGTCACACGTATTTATGTTTGCTCATCATTAACACCAAGTAGGGAGAAGTCCAATACTCAATATTCTCCCCCCTTTTGATGATGACAAACAAACATAAACAAAAAGATAAATAATTGTGCGTAATGAAAACTTACTCCCCCTACATAGATGCCAATCAAGTTAGTCAATAAATATTAGAGCATCTACATAGCAATTGAAGCAAATGAGTGAGATATGAATGAATTCAATACAAAGAATCTAGGAAATAAAATCCATATTCATTGTAATCTTACTCCCCCTGAATATGAGGCAACGAAAATATTAGATTCAAGCGTTAGAACATACTTAGCACATCCATTATGAATCTTGTATGTTTATTTCTCTCCCCCTATGGCATTATCCAAAAAGGTGGGAGCAAATAACAACAATTATAATAGTGCTAATTACGAACTAACAACAATCAAGGAGTATAAAGATATATCGAATCAAAAACTAATAAAATCTCATCATATACACATGTGAGTAATGGAATTGAAATCCAATATCAACATTTTAGATATACGAAATGAAAGTAATGTCCACAACTTCATCACAACAAAGATAGCATGAATTAATCAATATCAAATTCATATATTGTCTCAAAAGCACATCAAGGAGAGTGAAGCATACATGGAGACAACATATCATACATCACACAGATAAGATATACAATATAGCATAGTGTGACACAAGAGTGTGTGCAACATCATATATATAGATATATAGAAACTGAGTACATCAATGGATGGTCATCTACATGGCCATCCCAACAAGAGACATCATGATCAAGACAAAAAATACATCATCATGACGACATCAAAGTATATCACCATACATATATAAAAGAGTCGCTGATAGCATCATCCATCATACATAAAAAAAATTAAATATCATCACCAAAATAACATCACTCAAACATCTATCAAGAGTGAGCGTCTCCAGGGGCTGCAGGAGAGGAAGCAGGCTCTGTAGCAGCAGGAGTATCCTCTGGAGGAGGGTCAGAAGGGGCAACAGAAGCAGCAGCAGCAACATCCTGAGTAGAAGCAACACCAGGAGGCTCAACAACACCAGTAGGCTGATGAGGCACATGAAGTTGGGGAACAAACTGTCTCAAATCCTCAGGGAAGGGAATTCCCTGATGGAGGAAAGAGAGAGACATCAATCTGTAAATACCAGAGACCATCTCCAAAAGAATATCCCGAGACGGTGGAGTAGATGAAGAAGGCAAATCAGCTGGAGGCACAGTGGATGAGGATGGAGCTGAAGTAGACTTCCTCTTCTTCGAGGCAGTCTGCAGAGCCGAAGAAGATTTCGACTTAGCAGATGCGTCGAGGAGAGGACTAAAGGGCATGGGCTCGTAACGAGTCAAGTCAACACCAAAATGATAGAAGACATTAGTCAGAAGACCACCGTAAGGAATGTGAGACGAGGAGGACGTGAACTCAACCTTGTCCATCCTATCAAGGAGGACACCGGCCCAGTTCACGGGCATGCCAGAGAAGATAGCATACATACACTTCAGGAATCCTGAGACAGCTGGTCAGACGATCCATATCTCGGCAGGATGCTGGACTTCACCACTAGGTGAACAGCCCAACCTCTCACAGAGAACATAGATGATCTGACACCCTAATCAAGAGCTAAAGGTACCTCTCGAAACATATCCTGGAGGACAGACTGGTCAAGATCGTCAATCTCGGAAAAGTAGATATCAGTGGGAAGGGAACCAACAGAGGGAATCCTAAGAATAGTCCCTAAGAGAGAGGGAGAGATCTGAATGTGGGTTCCCAAAACAACAGTATCGAGGATGCCGGTAGACGAATACTCACCGCGAACGCGGTTCGCATAGAAGAGCTTCACCAAAAATGGATAGGCTCTGGGGGACTCGCTCTGAGAGAAGCGAAAAAGATCGGCTAGGTGAGTAGCAGAAAGAATGTCCGATAGTCTCTCAGCAGTGAAGGCGGGGAAAGCAATGTACCGCTCCCTAAGTAGGTTGATCCCTAGGAGAGAGTGAAATTTTGCCAGACAAAGATCGTCTCGGTAAACGGGAACTATGGGATCAGAGGGGGGTACGGCAGGAGTCTCTTCAGAAGAACTGGACACAGAAGGAGACATATATGGGATCTTAGCAACAGGCTCACTGATGTGAACACCAGCAGGCTTGCGCTGACGATGGATCAAGGGCTGAGCATCGCTAGAAGAGCCAGAAGGAGAGTAACCCGGCGAAGACGAACGCACGGGTGACTGGGCATGCTTGGTTCGGGCTTTATAGGGTTTCTTTTTCTTGGCAATAAGTTTCTTAGGCCCTAGGATGTTTAGGAGCAGCGATCTTCTCTTTTCCCTTTGGTTTAGGAGCCATGGAAACAAGAGAAGGAGAAACTAAAGCAAAGACAAAAACGAACGAAGAGCAAGTGAGAGAAGCAAACCAAGTGTGGAAACAATGACGATCGCAGAGAAGGAGATCGATGGCAACGGCAGACCGCGAGCGACGACGACGAATAGGAGCAGTTCGACAGTTTTGGAAGCGAAATCGAACGTTTTTGGAGAGAAAAACGAGCGGGAAGTTGAACGGTCGAAGCGGAGGAGAGAGAGTCGACGTGGGGAAGTGATCACGTAAACTCAAATATAAAATTAGGGGAATGAATCTGAGCTGTTGGATCAGGAAATCGACGGCTCAGATCAAATCACTTGAACCGACACAGCATAAGACAGTCGACTGATTCATAAATGTCAGTCGACTGGATGAAGTGATAAAAATAAAGCTCAGAGAGATGGGCAGTCGACTGGCCAGTAACTTGCAGTCGCCTGTCCATCGGACAGTTGACTGACATATACTCAACAGTCGGCTGGCCGAGAATTAATACAGTTCACAAAAATAACAGAGAACACTGAAAAAAATTCGACAGAGAGTACAGTCGCCTGATCACTAAAATGCAGTCAGCTGTTAAATTAACAGTCGACTGTAAAACAGTCATCAGTCGGCTGTGCGAAAGATACCAAATCTCAGAAAGAGGAGATAAAGTAGGACAGTCGACTGTCGAAGAAAAGACAGTCGTCTGTCCTGTTCCAAAAGTGCGCAGTGAGATAGAATTCCAGAGAATAAGAACACTCACCCTAGGACCTATACTCTAATCACAAAATCCATCGTAACATCATTATGAAAACAATAAATCCATTGAAACACAAATTACTCCAATCAAACTCAAAACTCATGAAATCAAATAAGTCACAATTGCCTTTCTTAAACTCATAAAGCAATAAGGCACATGAAGAAAGACAATCAAAAAGATATGAGCTCAATAAGGAGTTATGACATGAAAGATTGAGCTTCTAGATTTCAGATTCACCCATAATTCCCAATTCTCCATGCAACCTCACAAATGAATCTTCTTTAAGAGGTTTAGTGAAGATATCGGCAATTATTTTTTGGGTTTCAATGTACTCTAGGATGATGTCCTTCTTAGCTACATGATCATTTATAAAATGGTGTCTCACGTCTATGTGTTTGGTACGGGAGTGGTGTACCGGATTCTTGGAAAGACAAATAGCACTTTGATTATCAACCATGATAGGGCAAGTATAACAATTGACACCATAGTCACTAAGAGTGTGTCTCATCCAAAGAACTTGTGCACATGCAAGACCCGTGGCAATATATTCCGCTTCAGTCGTGGACAATGACACCGAATTCTGTTTCTTAGAAAACCAAGAAACTAAGGAATTTCCTAAGAAATGGCAAGTGCCACTAGTACTTTTCCTGTCGGACTTGCATCTGGCAAAGTCGGCATCACTATATGAGATTAACTCATATGTGCTAGACTTAGGGTAAAGTAACCCATAATCTATAGATTGATTGAGATAACGAAATAGTCGTTTAACCGCAATCAAGTATGACTCCTTAGGTCTTGCTTGATATCTAGTACGAAGACATACAGAAAACATGATATCGGGCCTACTAGCGGTTAAGTAAAGTAAGCTACCGATCATACCTCGATATAGACGAACGTCTACATCTTTTCCGCTTTCATCCTTGTGTAGATGAGTAGTAGTACTCATGGGAGTCCTTTTGCTTGAAGACGATTCCATCCCGAATCGCTTAATAAGCTCCCCTGTGTACTTTGTCTGATGTATGAACGTGCCATTCTCCATTTGTCGAATTTGCAATCCAAGGAAGTAGGTGAGCTCTCCCATGTGGCTCATCTCAAACTCATCCTTCATAGACTTGGAAAATTCTTGACAAAGATTAAAGTTAGTAGAACCGAAAATAATATCGTCTACATAAACTTGAATCAAAAGAATGTCATTTTCATAATCTTTAATGAAGAGTGTAGAATCAACTTCTCCCATTTTAAAACCTAAATTCAAAAGAAAGGTCTTAAGACGATCATACCAAGCTCGAGGAGCTTGTCTCAATCCATACAACGCTTTCTTAAGTTTGAAAACATGGTTTGGAAATTTTTCATGAATAAAACCGGGAGGTTGAGAAACATAGACTTCTTCATTGACAAACCCATTTAGAAATGCACTTTTAACATTCATTTGAAATAATTTAAAATTCTTATGGGATGTAAAAGATAAGAGCAACCTAATAGCTTCTAATCTAGCTACGTGGGCAAAAGATTCTTCGAAATCAATACCTTCTTCTTGCCGGTAGCCTTGAGCTACTAACCTTGCTTTGTTCCGTGTGATTACCTCGTTTTCATCCGTCTTGTTCTTGAAAATCCATTTGGTCCCAATAACTTGGTGACCACTTGGAAGAGGTACAAGTTCCCAAAACTTCGTTTCTCTCGAATTGCATTAGTTCTTCTTCCATTGCCACTATCCAAGAGCTATCCTTACAAGCTTCTTGGATGTTCTTTGGCTCAATGGTAGAGACAAATGCACAATGAGAGAATTCTTCAATTCTTGATCTCGTTCGAACACCCACACCAATATCTCCAATAATTTGGCGATGGGGATGGTTGCGAACGGTCGGGTAAGCTTTGGGTAAACCTGGATCACTAGGAACAACTTCAACAACTTCGTTAGAAGTGTTAGTCTCAACAATAGAATCATTAATCTTAACATTATTAAGAGAATCACAAAGAATATCTACATTATCATCATCAACATGAGGAAAATCAAAATCTTCATAAAACGATACGTGAAGTGATTCCTCAATCGTTGAAGAAGTTTTGTTGTATATCCGGTAGGCTTTGCTACGTGTGGAATATCCAACAAAAATTCCTTCATCGGATCTTGGCTCGAATTTTTCTAAATTACCAAAGGTGTTCTTTATAAATCATTTCAAACCAAAAACACGAAAATATTTCATTTGAGGATTTTTATTATAAAACAACTCAAAACAAGTTTTGTTTGTTCGGGGTCTCACTAGGATCCTATTGAGCATATAACATGCCGTGTGCATCGCTTCTGCCCAAAATTGTAGTCCTAAATGACTATCATGAAGCATAGTGCGAGCACACTCAATAAGAGTCCTATTCTTTCTTTCTACAACACCATTTTGTGGTGGAGCACGAGGAAAGGAAAAGTTATGAGTTATCCCGGAGTCATCACAAAACTTAGTAAAAGACTCATTCTCAAATTCTCCTCCATGATCACTACGAATAGTGATAATGGTGGATCCTAAAAGATTCTGAATCTTCTTTGCAAATTTGGTAAACTCTTCATGAGCTTCATTCTTATTAGTTAAGAATGAAACCCAAGTAAATCTAGAAAAGTCGTCAACGACAACTAGTCCATAATGAGCATTACCTAAAGAAACGGTTCTAGTTGGCCCAAATAAATCTAGATGAAGAAGTTCTAGGGGCCTCTTAGAAGTAATCCCTTCTTTAAGCTTAAATGAAGATTTACTTAGTTTACCTCTTTGACATGAATCACAAAATTTTTTCTTATTAAAAGCAATCTTAGGAAAACCTTTGACTAGATCATGCTTAGCTAACTTATATAAGTGCTTGAAGTGAACATGACCAAAACGGCGATGCCATAATAGTTGTTCACTTGTGTTAGCAACTAAGCAATGTTCTACGGTTTTAGGCAAGCTCAAATAATAAATATTTTTACGCCTAATACCGGAAAATAAAACATTTGAATCACAATCAATAATAGTACACAATCATTCTCCAAAGTTAACCTTGTAACCTTTGTCACAAAGTTGACTAATAGAAATGAGATTGTAACAAAGACCACTAACAAGATAAACATTAGTAATTAAAGGTTTGGAAGGATTACCAACGATACCTACTCCAATGATGGTTCCCTTTTGATTACCTCCAAAAGTGACCGTTGCACCATCCTTGATGCTAATCACTTCGGAGAGCAAAGAGGGATCTCCCGTCATGTGTTTGGAGCAACCGCTATCAAGAATCCATCCTTTCCCTTTAGAGCTAATAAGACATTTATTGCTCTTCTTCTTTCTCTTGGGTACCTATATAATATACCATAAGCTTATGGTACCCAATGTTTGTTGGGTCCAAGGGGATTAGCCCTTTGGAAGCCAAGTCCAAGTGGACTTCCGCTTCCTAACATAGTTACTATTTCTAATCACATCATGAAAGTAGGAATCAACATAAGCATTCCTAACATTTAGACTAGTGTTCTTAGGACCCCAAATAGTGTACATCTTGGGAGTCCTATTCCTAGTTGCATGCATATGTGTTGGATTTCTACGTGGTGCATGCTTCTTAGGAACATGATTTCTAGCATAGAGATGTGGTGGTGGATATGCATTGTACATTCTAGAATGATATGTATGCTTGGGAACATGCATATTATATGAAGCATATTGATCATGCATGACATGTGGAGGATTAGCATACATGAAAGAATGATGCGTATGAGCATATGGGTGTGTAGGAGCACGTACATGAGTATTTCTCATGTGTAGTTGTGTACGTGTCCGTGGGTGCGGAGCATAAAATGTGTCATGATTATCCAGTTGTGAAGTAGGACGTTTCCTACGTGGATGAGTGTTAGTGTACATATAAGCATGGCCTTGCTTTTGGTTTCCACCCTTAGTGGGTTTCTTGCCAAAAGGAAGAAAAGGTGATGTGGTGACATTCTTGGTAGGATTGCTACCTATAGTGTCTTTGACACCACTTGTGGATGCACCGGAGGAAGGCCTCACAAAATCTATAGTGACACCACTATAGGAGGTGCGAGCATTAGATGCATTTGCTTTTACAAATCCAAGGCCAACACGATGTGTGGCCGGAAATTGGTTTGCAAGCAAATCATCCAATTGTCCTTTTCCCGTATTGAATCTCACAATACGGGAGGACATGAGCTCATATTTCTCATTTAAAGAAGAAATGTTGGTATCCAAGGTGGACACCCGTGCTTTGAGCTCGTGCACTTGGGTTTTAAGAGAATCATTCTCTAAACCCAATTGTGTGTGACGTGTAGTTAGATCACTATTATCCATGGGATGTGTTTGATCTAGTTGAGATTTGAGGGAGTTCACCTCATCTCTCAATGTGACATTTTGAGAAGCTAAGTTTGCTTTCTCAAGAGTTAAAGTATCAACAATGGTGTCATTGTTGATAATGCATGGAATGGATGACTTGTTAACATTTGATTTCTTTAAGCTAGTGTATCTAAGCATTAAAGATTGGTATTTAGCAAAAAGTTCTTCATTAGCTATACGAAGTTCATCCATTGTTACCTCGGTGTCATCCGTGTCGGAGTCACTCTCATCCGAGAGTGGATCTTCAAGTGCCATGAAACACATGTGGGCGCTCTCACCCTTCTCATCATCGGAATCGCTTGATGAGTCATCACTTGAGACATCAAAGGTACCTACGAGTCCTTTCTTCTTGTCTCTCTTGTTCTTGTCGGACTTGTGGTACTTTGGTGCTTTCCACTTTTCTTCGTTGTTTAGCATTGGGTAATCCCTCTTGATGTGCCCTGGCTTATTACACTTATAACAAAGAGAGGAAGTAGCATTAGTAGACTCAAACCGTTTGTTGGTGGAAAATTTACCTTTGCGGAAGAAGCGTTGGAACTTCTTCGCCATTTGGGCCATTTCACCCAAATCCATCTCGTTCTCGGATTCATCACTTTCGGAGGATGATGAATTGGCGTTGAATGCCAAAGCTTTCTTCTGGGCCTCTGAGGGATTCATCATGGCTCGAATCTTCAATCGGTTATCCCGTCTTACTTCGTAAGACATAAGAGTCCCGATGAGATTCACCACGGTGTAGTTCTTCAAGTCATTGACCTCCTCAATGGCAATAGCTCTTCTTTCCCATTTGGAGGTCATCCCCATGATGATCTTCCTTACCTTTTCAGGTTCGGTGTAGATTTGGCCAAGGGCTTCCAATTCATTTGTGATGTCGGTAAAGCGTCCGTACATCGACACAATGCTCTCATTTTCCTGCATGTGAAACAAGTCGAAGTTTTGCACGACAACATATAACTTTGAAAGATTTACCTTATTCGTTCCCTCGTGGGTAACGATGAGATGGTTCCAAATTTGATATGCACTCTTACATGTGCATATCTTGTTGAACTCATTCGGGTCCAACTCACAATGAAGAGCGTTCATTGCTTTAGCGTTGTTGACTTCGGCGGACTTCTCGGAAGTCGTCCATTTCTCGAAATCCTCTTCGGTGGGCTCGACGTACTCCTTGTGGAGAGTTCTCCAAAGAGAAGCACTCCTAAGGAATGTCTCCATCCTACACTTCTAATAGCCAAAATTATTACCATTGAAACGTGGAGGACGTACCGTACATTGACCTTCGAAAAGAGTGGATGCTCCATCACGGTCGTGATTGTTATACGAAGGCGGCGAGGAACGTTGTTGTTGTTGGATGCCATAGATGAAACCTTGTGCTCCGATACCAATTGTAAGGACCATGTCTATGGGGAAAACACTAGAAGGGGGGGGGGTTGAATAGTGTTTATGCAAATTTAAAAGGAATTTACGCCAAATAAAATGCAATCCAACAAATAGTGCGGAATAGAAAAACGACCCAAAGAGAAACACACGCAAACGCAGATATGTTTCAAGGGTTCGGATTACCCAAGTCAACTCCCGACTTGTTCCCGGTAATCATACGTCCCTACCACCCGGATACCACCGGATACTCAAGTTAGAACCCTAACTTGAGGTTTCCTTATAGCCCACTTGTAGCAACCCTACAAGTGCAATCGAATACAATTGATGACCTTGACTCCCACAACCAGGGAGCAAGCAAAACCACTCTCACAACCGAGAGCACAATTCAAATAACGAAAGTTATGAAATATGAAAGCAACTCTTACAATCACCTATGCCTTGAAGTAGAACTTGAAGGAGAAGTGTGATGTGTGTTGAAGAACTCTCTTGGAAGAGAGGAGAAAGCCCTTTCTCTTGACTGCACCAATTGCCTAGAAGATCAATCTTTGGTTCTAGGTTGGAGAGCAAGAGAACAATATTTGGAAATACTTAGAGCTTTGGATTTAAGAGCATTGATTTTTGGAAATGAAAGCTTGAAGGATTTTGCAATGAATGAGTAACCTTCCAATGAAACAGCAGAAGCTCTATTTATAGCTTTCTCAAATCCACAAAACAGTTTAGGAAAAAACCCAATCGGAATCCGTGAGAAAAATCTCAACGGCTATAATCTGAACTCGCGACAGTCGACTGTTGAACAATCCACAGTCGACTGTTGCACAGTCAGCAAGGGTGGGTGAGAATTCATAACGGTAACTTACCACGTGGACAGTCGACTGATGAAGCAAAGACAATCATCTGTTCAACCAACAGGTGACTGTAATTTCTTCGACAGGCGACTGGCCGAGAGAAGAGTGAGTTAAGATAAATACTGGAAATCTCAGAAGATACAGGACAGACGACTGATTCAAGTAACACAGTCGACTGTTAATCAGAACAGGCGACTGTAAAACCTTAAACAGACGACTGTCAAAAGCAAGAGAAATTTCCAGAGAGCTGAGTCAAAGAAACGACTTACAGACAGTCGACTGTTGCAGCATAGACAGTCGACTGATCTAATAGACAGTCGACTGTATATACAGCATAAGTCGACTGGCCGTAGAAATCAGATCCAACAGAGTTTGGGCAAGGAGAGACATGCGACTGATTTACAATACATAGTCGACTGTCACTAGGACAGGCGCCTGTGAATCATTCAACAGTAGCCTGTGCGAAATAATCAGAGAAGTCCCAAAACTACATTGTAATAGTCTGTGCATAACAGGCGACTGTAGACCAAAACACAGTCGACTGTTTTTGAGACATGCGATTGTAAACTGTTAAGCAGTCGGCTGTTATAAACAATCCTAGCACAAACAAAAGAGAATTGAATTGGGATCAAAAAGACAAATGTCTAAAGATGTCATATGACAGAATGTAGATGTGTGTGAGTGCTCCATCAAAGTTCTACTTCTAAGCTACATACTAGAAGAGATAAAAGAAAAATTACATTGACGAATAATCTCTTCTTTCCATCGTATGAGCTTGAAGTCTTTACGGAGCTTCAATCATCAATCTACGATCATCCAATTCATGTCATTTGCCTTCAATGACGTATGTGAGCCATCCATTGCTGGTTGACCTTCATAATAAGCTTAGGCAATGGATTAACTGCAAAATAGGGGATTAGTCACAAGTATTTATGTTTGCTCATCATTAACACCAAGTAGGGAGAAGTCCAATACTCAACATTTCTAAGTATCATAATTTCACAAACTTCAACATGAGCTTTATATAACAAATTCAGGATTCTGTTTTTGAAACTGGATTCTGATGTATCAGTCTAAAACAGCTATCTAAGGCCAGAATCAGAATTAGTGCTGAACATAAAAGTTGTAGATGCTTAAGTTTTGTTTCTAAAGTATCTACGATTGTGTCCTTTGGGGGTCTGTAGAGGGAGATATGACGTTTTTCCTACAATGTGGCAGAATCTGTCTAAAACTGTTACCATGGTAAAGTCGTCTGTTTACACCTTCCTACAGTCAAAAGCAGGCGCTGCTTCCTTCTACCGAGTTGTAGTTAACTTCATGAAATTTCTAAAACATCTTGAATCATTTTATTTGGAGGTCTACACTAGCAGATATAAATTTTTGAATCTATTGGACAGAACTGAAATAATTACAACACATCATTTATTCTTGACTAAACTCCTAAATGGAAACATATAGGAAACTTATTCATGAGAAGGCATGGAGATGAACATAGTTTAGCCCCTAAGCATGTGATGAACCACACATTCCAACCAATAATTCAAACAAACATAATTTAGCCATGAATACGAATTACTTATTCTAGTAGCATGGCATATTGAACTTCAACAATTTCACGGAAATGAGCCATACTCTACTAAAACATAGCATGTACATACCACAATTTAGAAGTCAATATGATATTCATACTACAAACATAGCATACAACTAGATGGATTTCCTAAACACAAATCCTAAACTAAGTCCTAACTAGAGATGTTAAGAACTCCTACCTCAAATATCTCCTTCTTAATTTCTTTGGCCATTCTTCTCCTTAAAGACCCCATCAATCCTCAAGCTTTCTTCTTCCAAACCTTAAGCTCCAATGATGGATGTCAATAGGGGGGTTGAATTAAGGAGATGGTGGTTGAGTGGGAGGTGCAAAGGGGGGAGGAGGGGGGGGGGGGGGAGAGGGGATGAGAACTTGAATTTTTTTCTTCCTTTTCTTTTTCTTTTCCCCAATTTCTTCTCTTGTATTCATCCCCTCATCCTTGTCATCCCTTAATTCCCTCTTAGCTTGCCAAATGTAGAGATTTAGGTGAAAATCAAAAAGGTGATGACACCTCTTAGGCTAGGTGTCTCCATTAGGAAATTTAGGGATTTCTATTTTCTAATAAATAGAAATACTCCGCAAAATACCCTTACTCACCAAATACCAAGTATACCATCTAAATACTCATCCATTTAATCTAAATGATGTTTAAAAAATTATTTAAAAATAATTTGGTCCTTAGAAAATTATGGAAAATTCATAAAGATACCCAAAAATTTCATGCGTACAAATACGTCTAGAAATACGTACATTATACCAGTATATACGAAAACAGGGTATTACATTCTACCCACCTTAAAAACAAAGTCAGTCCTCAGAATTTATAAAGTTAAGGGTCTAACCGAAGGCTAAATGGATCTAAGGGTCGTCCCACTCACGAAATACAAGCAACACTACATATACTCTAACCACACATAGCTATATGTATCGCATATACGTACATACACTGCACATACACAACACTCAAGCAGATATATATACACCCTAGTATTCATTCACCACATTTTCATACGAGTACTCCACATAGTTATACAAACATACGTATACATGCCATTTACAAGCAATACACCAACATATCAAACACAAGCAATATTACTTACAAGTTCATATACCCCACGATGAAGGAACCGCAACACATACATACATACACATGCCTACATTCATATCACTTCATACATTCAATTATACCACACTCATACAATAGCCATACATGCACCTACTACATTCATAGCATAGACATATGTACACATATGTACAAGCACAAACACCAAGTCACATAAGTAACATACATACATAGATACATACATACACGTATACATTCATATAGCTAGATATATGTGTTGGATATTGGACTCCCCGGATTTGGTTTTGGATGATGAACAAACATAAATATAATATGAACTAACACTTTGTGAGCGCAGTTATGGAGATCGTCGCCAAATTCACATGAATATCAATTACGACGTCTCAAGACTTCTCAAAGCACGTGATCATATGCCTAAAGCTTCGTTGAAGCTTATGGACCTATTTAGAAGTCATGAAGATTCGATTGAAGCTATTGAAGACGGTATCGTCAAGTTTAATTTATAGTCTTTAAGCTTCTTTCGTAGAATGTTAAGCCTTGAGTAGGTCTTACGTTTTAATTCTTCATAACGCTCATATCTTAGCTCTAGGATCTTAGTAGAAGTCCATACAATCCTTCCCGAAGCATCGCGCTTCGATTCGCGACTTCTTGTGCATGTTAGTTGGTTCAAGAAGAAGAACTGACCGACTAGATGGTGATCTAGTCGGTCAGCCAAGCTTCTTGGACCGACTAGTTTCAGTCAGTTAATTTCATGCACTCTACTGTTTACAGTTAGTCGGTCTACGTTGACTCACCAACCGACTAGTTTATGAACTAGTCGGTCAGTGATGCTTCTTTGACCAACTAGTTGAGCTTTACTGTACATGCTAATTTTCTCCTGAGCTACTGTTTATCTTTAGTCGGTCTGTGCTCTTTGATCGACCGACTAGTTGATGAACTAGTCGGTCAACTTTCCTTCTTAGACCGACTAGTTTAGTTTACTGTACATGCCAAATTTTTCACCATACTTACTGTTTATTGTTAGTCGGTCTATGTTCATTTAGTGACCGACTGGTTGGTGAATTAGTCGGTCAACATTTGTTCTTGGACCGACTAAGTCTAATTCTTCTCAGACTTCAGTTTTATCTGTTAGTCGGTCCACGTTGAGTAACCGACCGACTAGTTGTGAAACTAGTCGGTCAGCTACTCTTCTTAGACCGACTAGTTCCTTAGTCTGTACTTTGATCTTTTCTCAGTTTACTCATTAGTCGGTTTACGTTAATTGACCGACCGACTAGTTGATGAACTAGTCGGTCGGTGATTGTTCTTTGACCGACTAGTTGGGTTCAGAAAAGAGCCGTTGGAGCTTTAATTGAAACGTTTCTCTCTCTCTCTCTCTCCTCTTTCCTATATATACTTGTTGGGCTGCATTCATTGCTGCCAAGGCTGATATTATTGCAAGTTTAGAGATCAAGAGAAATCAATCCAAGCTCATTAAAAGCTCATTCATTCCATTCAATAATCTCTCCTCACTCTTACTTCCAAAGAGAGATTCATTGAGTGTGAAGCCTTCCAAGCCAAGTGCTTGATTCTAGGTCACCAACATCCCCAAAGCTCTCCATCGCTGATCTACATCTTGGAGCTTGGGTTTGGTGCCGCTTCTTCCTCAAATCATCCTTGCCCTAATTCGTAAGCAATACTCAAGGCATAGGTATTTTGTTCGGTAAGAAGTTTTCTTATTTCATTTCATATTTGATTTGTAAGTTTCACTCTCGGTTGTGAGAGTGTGGTTGTGATCCCGGGTTGTCGGAGTCACAAATTACATTTTGTATGATTTGACTTGTGAAGGTTTTTCACAAGTATTTCATAGTGGAAATCTTGGGTTAGGGTTTCTAACCTAAGTATCCGGAGGGGATCCAGGTGGTTGGGACGTAGGATCACCGGGAACAAGTCGGGGAGACTTGGGTGGATCCGAACCCATTAACATCTTTTGTTACCTTTGTTAATTTTGTTGTTGTCATTCAATTTAAGCTTCCGCAAATTGTTTTGGTAGTTGTGACGTGCGTTTATATTTCATATATTCACGCACGTTTTCTTTTGTGTTTCTCCGTGTTTTTCCGCCGTCTCTTATTCGTTTTCGTATATTTTCCCGTTTTCTTTCACTTTTCTTTGTTTATCCATGATCGCAGGGGTTCGACCACGTAGGGGACGTTTAACGATGATATCCCAAGTCCCCGGAGCAACGGGAGAAGTCACGCGTGATCCAGGGGGTCAAACATCGAAGATTTCATCTTTCAGCCCCTCACCCGGTCGGTTGGTCATCTTCAACCGATCGGGTGATGCACGCGTGCACCACCCGGTCTCTGCCGCAGCTCACAAAGAAGTCACCCGACCGGTTCACAGACCGGTTCTGCGGGCGGCTGTTCTCTGTTTTTTCGAGCAGAATTCCAACCGATCGGGTGACTCTCACCCGATCGGTTCATCTGTAGCTGAAGAAGAAGAGCTGAAGACACGGACGTCGAACCGATCGATTCACCCGACTGCTCCAAGATCCAACCGGTCGCTCAAGAACTCACCTGACCGGTTCATGAGATCGGGTGAAAACTCGCTGTTTTCTGTTATTTATTTGTAACGGATCAACCGATCGGTTGACTTGTCAACCGATCGGTTGATGCGAAGTTCTATATATAGAACCCATAGGGTTCCAGAAACGGGAGTTGCTGTTTTTCTACTGTTTTATTTCCTTGTGACGGCTGTAATTGTTACTCTTTAGTAAGTTTTCAGATCTTTCTAAAATTTTAGTATTGTCTTTATTACTCTATTACTTCCGCATTGCAATTGTCCGATTATGATTTCAACGGTTAAATTTCATTTAGATTGCTTTTTCATGAATTTTTGTGAGTAGTTCCCAAATCTGGGATTTTGGTGGAAACCCCTTCGGGGGCTCTTCCCGATGCGTCCATAGGGTTAGGAAATTGATAGAGAGTAGGAATCTAATGGTTACGCGGGGTGTTTCATTGTCATTGGCGGGAAAAAGACCGCCTTTGACCGTCGGGCCAAGAGGGAATAAACTTGGCAGTTGACTCCCTAGCCATAGCTCACGCCCTTAGCGTAGACGCCGAATCCTAGCACGCGGGAGCGGCAGGATGAGACGTTGGGAGATATCGTTGCGGGCTTAGTGCTCCCGGGATCGATCAGTGTTAATAGACACGGGAGTGCCCACTGATCGAATCCGGGAAGTCCGGTGTATCATCCTGGGCACCGACCGGAATATCGGGCCCATGGGACGCCGGTACCACTTTCAGAGGCAACGTCTCACCATTAGACCCTAATCCCGATCGCTATCCATACCCGAAGGCCGTATCGGCGAGAGTCTCTCGTCGGGTTGGAAACCAAAGTCCCGGGTTTACTTTCTTTTCGTTCACACCCTTTTATTTTCTTTCGTGACAACCACCTACCGATTCGGGCTAGCTCGCCCCTCGGGGTGATTTAGGTCCTACCTGACCCAAGCACAACCTCGCCTCCCTGAGTTCGATATTCCCGCACCCTACACTAACCGTGAAACTTGCGGTAAACGACACTGCGCCGCCGCGACGCAAGCGGGGCGCCGGTCAAGTTTATGGCGCCGTTGCCAGGGAGGCAACGTGCTTGTTATTTTAGGATCTCTTGAACCCTCGTGTCTAGCTCACATCCCTACCTCGCGATAATTTTTGCATTCTCCTTTTTCTTTTTCTTTTTGTTCTTCCTTATTTTTATTTCTTATTTTATCTGTTTCTTTCCCACTTGTCGCTTCACGGGTGTTTGTTGTTTTTCATGCGCAGGAGTTCAAGGAGTCTTGATGACTTGATTCCCCTCGATCCAGAGATTAACGCCACCCTTAGGCGTTTGGCCGCCGAGAAGCGAAGAAGAGAATATCCCGAATCCATGGAGGAGAACACCCCGCCTCAAAAGTCTCTGCTGGAGTACTCGATGCCATCCATCAAGTCTACTTCCGCCATCCGTCCTCCAGCTATTGCGGCTCAAAGCTTTGAGCTGAAGCCGTCTCTAGTGACATGGATCCAGCAGGATCAGTTTGCGGGTGCACCCATGGAGAGCCCGATCGAGCACCTAGACTCCTTCTTGGAGAAGTGTGACACCTTCTGGATTAATGGTGTCACGACAGAGGCTATCCGTCTGAAGCTGTTCCCCTTCTCTTTGCGAGATAAAGCCAAGCAATGGCTAAGGGGGAAGGACCCCAACACTTTCAACACCTGGGAGAAGCTCTCCAATGCTTTTCTGACAAAGTTCTTTCCTCCGGGGAAGACCATGAAGTTGAGGAGTGAGATCTCCTCCTTCTCCCAGGCCAGCCACGAGTCCTTGCATGCAGCTTGGACGAGATATAAAGAGATGCAAAGAAGATGCCCTCACCATGAGCTTCCGAAGTGGCAGATTATTAACCTGTTCTACAATGGGTTGAGGGATGACCTGAAATCTTCTATGGACGCCATGGCTGGGGGTTCCTTCATGTCTAGAAGTGAGGAGGATGCCTGGCATATTCTGGAAAATATGGCATCCAACAATGAGCGGTGGTGTGACGAGAGAGCCACACCAAGATCCGGGGGTATACACAGAGTCGAGGACGTCGACAAACTTTCAAGCAAGTTTGACTTGCTTTCGACCCAGATCTCCGCACTAATGGTAAGAGCCGGTGGGGCCGGTACACAGCAAATTTCTGCGGTAGAGTCCGAATTCTTTGGGGAATTCGACGGTGGTGACATCTCGCCACCGTTGGATCAGGCGAGCGCACTATTTTACAAACCTACGGGAAATGTGCCGTATCCGCCAAGGACAAATTCCAACCCGGCCTACTCTCCAAACAACCGAAACCACCCGAACTTCAGTTACCGGCCACCATTTCAGCCCTCACCGCCTCAGCAGCCGCAGCAACAAACTTATCAGCCGGCTAGGCCACAGCAGCAACCATTTCAGCAACAATCTTACGCCCCCAGGAATCAGCAGCCGTTCCAGCAGCAGCAGCAGTATGGCCAACAGAGGGCCGTCTCTCCGGTTGAGTCTCTCTTGACTCAATATATTACCAACCAGGAGAGGATCAACCAAAAGCTGGAAATGGGTCAGCGGACCCTCACGGACCAAGTAACCCAGCTGGGGTTACAAGTGGCGAACCTTGCAAGGTCACAAAACCAATTACCACCACAACCGGAGGTGAACCCAAGGGGAGCAACCCAAACATCGGCACTCGTGCACGAGCACGCAAATGTGTCCACTATCGTTCTGAGAAGCGGGACACAAATTCCTACTAGAGTGCCCCCTAGCAAACCAGGAGCACTATTGGTCGTTGAGAAACCGATCGAAAAATCAAACGACACCGGTGCTTCGTCATCAAATCCTATGACTCCGGAGGGAGTCTCTGAAGAAGAGAAGGAGAAGAGGGGGGAAGAGAGCCCTAAAGTGTATAAACCCGTTGTGCCATTTCCACAACGGTTGGCTCAGGCAAAAATTGATGAGAAATATGGCAAGTTCTTCGCCATGGTCAAGGACCTGAGTTTGCAGATCCCCTTCCTAGAAGCAATCGAAACAATCCCCTCCTATGCAAAATTCTTGAAAGATTTGGTGACTAGAGGGTCTAGAAAAGAGAAAGTAGTGTTGACGGCGGAGTGTAGCGCTCTTATCCAGAGGGCAAATCCGCCGAAACTTAAAGACCCGGGGAGCTTCTCTATTCCTTGCACGATCGGGGCAATGAAGATTCATCGCGCACTCGTCGATCTCGGAGCGAGTGTTAGTTTGATGCCCTTGTCAATGTACAGAAGGATAGGGATGGGCGATTTGGAGCCCACCGGTATGACCCTACAACTAGCTGACCGATCGGTCAAATATCCGGTGGGAGTTGTGGATGACCTTCCCGTGAATGTGAGAGGGGTGCATGTGCCTGTGGACTTTGTAGTCATGGACATGCCCAAAGAAGCACACACCCCCATTATCCTGGGACGGCCTTTCATGGCCACTGCTGGCGTTCTAATAGATGTGAAGAACGGAAAACTATCTTTGAACGTCAGCGGAGAGAAAGTTGAGTTTGATCTGGGATTATCCATGAAGCACCCCGATCCCCCTGATGACCCTGGATGCAATTTTCTTGAGATAGAAGAAGAAAAAGCTGTAGAGGAGAGCTCCTGGGAGATTCTCCTGAGAAACCCCCCCGATGACTTGGGGGATTCAGAAGATGGAGATGTCCCCGAAGACAAAGAAGCTGCTGGAAAACCGAGTGCGGTAAGAACGACCCCTCCCGGGTTCCCCAAGACTCCTCCTGCGAGGAGAACGGGGAAAGAGCCCATGGACCTCACTAAAGACGAGGTCCGGATCCTGAAGAAGATGGCGGGAAGCGCCAACACCAAGGAAAAGCCCCCGGATCCCAAGAACAAGGGGAGGATAGTCGAGCAAGTATTTTTCCAGCCGCTGACTACTCCAAGTTCCTTCAGCTCCAATGAAGAAGAGATGCCGAACTTTGGGCATCACCCGTACCAACCACCATGAGCATCTCTTGCGGGCGTCGAGCCAACGACGTTAAACAAGTGCGCTTCATGGGAGGCAACCCATGTTCTAAACTTTTTCTCCAATTTTAAGCGTTATTTTTTTTACTTTATTTTATCTATTTTTATAAATAAAATCAGCCGCAAGAGCATTCGTTCGGGGACTTAAACAAATCTATTGATTTTTGCAGGAAACAAGCCCCAACCGATCGGTTGACAACTCACCCGATCGGTTGGGATGTATCAGATACATGCTGAGATCTGTCCCCATATGACCCGATCGGTTGAGTAATGAAGAGACCGGGTGGCAGACCGGGTGAGCTGGGAAGAACTCTAGGGAAATTTTGGGGAATATCAACCGATCGGTTGAGTTCAAGCGCGATCGGTTGACGCGACCGGGTGAGCAGCCCTAAGCTCTCGGGAAAATGAGTGGAGCGGCCAACCGGTCGGTTGAAAAGTCAACCGACCGGTTCGCCTGTAGCATTTCTTCGGCAAGATTTTCGACCTAACCGTCAACCGATCGGGTGACAAGTCACCCGATCGGTTCGACTTAAAACCCTATATAAACCCCCCCGACACCCGTTCATTCCCACCCTCGCCTGATCGCCCGAACTGCCGCCGTTTCGACTCCCCTCGTGCGCCTTCCTACTTTCTTCCCCAAGATCAGCCTCGATCTTCCTCCCCCGCCATATCCCTACCCGTCCACCATCATTTCTCTCCATTCCCCCGCCATCTCCCTCCACACAAACCCTAAATTTCACCCATTCTCACCAACATCGGAACTTGTTGAAGAGATCGCTGCAGCTTCACAGCGTGCTCCAATCGAATAGCATCGGGGCGTCTACGATCGACTATCTTCATCTCATTTGGGTAAACTCGCTCCTTTACTTAATTTTAATCTTACCCCAAATATTTCAATTGCTTGTTGGTCGTATTTCGTGTTTGTGTTGAATTCGTTGTACTTTTACACACTCGCGCACACACAAGACACCCGCACAATGCCTCCCCGCCGTATTAAACCCACCGACGCCAGCTCTTCGAACCCTAGGCCTAACCGTCGCGCTCGTCGCGCACAGCCCCCCGCTCAGCCCACCACCTCCAACCCACCTGCCCCCGATCAAGACCAAGCCGATCGATTCATGGCCATGATCCTCCTAGCTGGGCAGGGTGGTCGGATAACCGAGGAGTCCGTCGACCGAGACCTCCCCTTCCTTCAAAGCTTCGTTCGCCACATCCGCGAAGACCCACCCGATGTCTCCGAGCTCCACATTCCACCCCCCACGACCCCTGGTCCACAGCGCAGGCCCCCGTCACCACCCCCAGAGGGTGGTGCCCCCGCTTAATTTTACTATCCCACTTTTGTCTCCCCCATATTTGTGCCCATCTGTCTTTTCGGGGCCCTGCTTTGTCTCTGTCGGAGGGAGGGGACTATTTGCGTGTTGCTTTCTAGATTCACCCCTTTTGTTTTTGACTCCCCCTTGCACATATCTGGATTTCATTGATCATATCATTTCGCTAGCACTTTCTGGTCTAGCTTGGGGGACGTCTATTTTGGTATGCTGTCGTGTTTTGTTTGTTTTTCTCATTTTGTGTGTGTGTGTGCTTGTTTTTCATTTTTTTTGAGTGTCATGTCGTGTGCCTTTTATTTTTATTTTCGTTTTGTTTGATTTTGATTTTGATCTTTCTTTCTTTTTCAATTTTATCTATGTGTTTTCCTCGTTTTCATTTCTTTTTGTGTCAGTGCGTATTCCCCCCCCATTTTCATTGCCCTCCCGTCCTCACTCATATTGCATTGAGGGCAATGCAAACTTCAGCTTGGGGGAGTCGCACTGTGTGCGTCGTTTTAGTCCTTCTTTTTCTGTTTTTTGTGTCGTTTTCATCGTGTTTTTATTTTTTCTTCTTTTTTCTCTTTCTTTCTTTTTTTAGCTCTTTCTCCTAGAGATGAATCCTATGATGAATCGCCACAAAGTCACACACACCTAGCTTTGCATCGACAATCACACTCACTAACCCTAGGATTTCGAGTCCTCTTGCATTTCACGCATCGTGGGTCCACTTAGCTTTTTATGAGTCGTGTGTCGTAACTAGCATTTGGTGTGCTTCTGCCTTGTGATTTTACTTTATATGCCTGTCCAGGAATGACCCCTAGATTACCATGCTCCGATTTGAATATGCGGTATTTCTTTCCACTATATGCATGCTATATTTATATCGTATACTTCAATTCGCATGCGTCGGGATTCCACAACTAAGAACTAGGATAACCCATTTAGCCTACGCTCTATTTAGCGAGAATAGTTTCCTTTGCCCAAGTGTTTAGATTTCGACTTCTTTTTTGTTTTACTTGGTGCAAATCCCCTCGTCGTGTACCGTTCTCCCACTTGGGAGAGTACACATGTGTATAGCCAAAAACCCAAAAATCCAAAAAAAAGAGAAAAGAAAAGAAAAACCCAAAAAGAAAAGAAAAGAAAAATTGTGTATAGCCCAAAAATTCAAAAAAAATACAAATGCCCAAAACCCAAAAAAAAATTTCCGTGTGAATATTTTTTCATTCTTGCCAAGAATAAAGGGAAGACGAGAATTTGCACCGAGTGTTCTTCTCCACATCATCTCAACCCCCGTCGTTATCGAAAACACTTGGCTTAGGAACTTTTTAGCTAGTATCTAAGCTGTAGTGGCGTGATTTCCTTAACCCTAGTTGTGGAGTCCCCGATGCATGATACGCTTCTATTCCCACTCTTCTCATGCATGCTTGAACTTATATTCGCCGCTTAATTCAATTCGGATCGATATTTTGGGTCATATCTTGGATTTGTGTATATCGAGCCTCATATCACATCGTAGATAGCATCACCATTTGCTAGCACACGACCACGCTCTCTCTCGCTTCACTGCGTGGACCCACGACACTTATTTGGACTCGCTTTCCTAGGTTTAGTGGTGTGATTTGGCGTTTGCTTGCTTGGTGTGTCGTTTTCGATTTTGGTGGCTCTGATGGACGATCTAGGGCTTAGAGTTTTCTTTTTCTTTCTTCCTCTCTATTTTTCCCTTCCGAGCTCCTACTCTCACTCGTCTTCCTCGAGGACGAGGAAGAGTTCAGCTTGGGGGATTTTGATGTGCGTTTATATTTCATATATTCACGCACGTTTTCTTTTGTGTTTCTCCGTGTTTTTCCGCCGTCTCTTATTCGTTTTCGTATATTTTCCCGTTTTCTTTCACTTTTCTTTGTTTATCCATGATCGCAGGGGTTCGACCACGTAGGGGACGTTTAACGATGATATCCCAAGTCTCCGGAGCAACGGGAGAAGTCACGCATGATCCAGGTGGTCAAACGTCAAAGATTTCATCTTTCAGCCCCTCACCAGGTCGGTTGGTCATCTTCAACCGATCGGGTGATGCACGCGTGCACCACCCGGTCTCTGCCGCAGCTCACAAAGAAGTCACCCGACCGGTTCACAGACCGGTTCTGCGGGCGGCTGTTCTCTGTTTTTTCGAGCAGAATTCCAACCGATCGGGTGACTCTCACCCGATCGGTTCATCTGTAGCTGAAGAAGAAGAGCTGAAGACACGGACGTCGAACCGATCGATTCACCCGACTGCTCCAAGATCCAACCGGTCGCTCAAGAACTCACCCGACCGGTTCATGAGATCGGGTGAAAACTCGCTGTTTTCTGTTATTTATTTGTAACGGATCAACCGATCGGTTGACTTATCAACCGATCGGTTGATGCGAAGTTCTATATATAGAACCCCTAGGGTTCCAGAAACGGGAGTTGCTGTTTTTCTACTGTTTTATTTCCTTGTGACGGCTGTAATTGTTACTCTTTAGTAAGTTTTCAGATCTTTCTAAAATTTTAGTATTGTCTTTATTACTCTATTACTTCTGCATTGCAATTGTCCGATTATGATTTCAACGGTTAAATTTCATTTAGATTGCTTTTTCATGAATTTTTGTGAGTAGTTCCCAAATCTGGGATTTTGGTGGAAACCCCTTCGGGGGCTCTTCCCGATGCATCCATAGGGTTAGGAAATCGATAGGGAGTAGGAATCTAACGGTTACGCGGGGTGTTTCATTGTCATTGGCGGGAAAAAGACCGCCTTTGACCGTCGGGCCAAGGGGGAATAAACTTGGCGGTTGACTCCCTAGCCATAGCTCACGCCCTTAGCGTAGACGCCAAATCCTAGCACGCGGGAGCGGCAGGATGAGACGTTGGGAGATATCGTTGCGGGCTTAGTGCTCCCGGGATCGATCAGTGTTAATGGACACGGGAGTGCCCACTGATCGAATCCGGGAAGTCCGGTGTATCATCCTGGGCACCGACCGGAATATCGGGCCCATGGGACGCTGGTACCACTTTCAGAGGCAACGTCTCACCATTAGACCCTAATCCCGATCGCTATCCATACCCGAAGGCCGTATCGGTGAGAGTCTCTCGTCGGGTTGGAAACCAAAGTCACGGGTTTACTTTCTTTTCGTTCACACCCTTTTATTTTCTTTCGTGACAACCACCTACCAATTCGGGCTAGCTCGCCCCTCGGGGTGATTTAGGTCCTACCTGACCCAAGCACAACCTCGCCTCCCTGAGTTCGATATTCCCGCACCCTACACTAACCGTGAAACTTGCGGTAAACGACACCGCGCCGCCGCGCCGCAAGCGGGGCGCCGGTCAAGTTGTTTGCACTATAATTTGGAATTATACTCCTTGTTATTTTTAAAGTACTATTCACCCCCCCTCTAGTACTTGTGCAGTAGATTGTAGGGCATTACATTTGGTATCAGATCCAGATACTTAGCTATGTCTGCCAACGACAACAAGACCGTGCGTCCACCTTCCAACTATGACACCTTCAGGAACCGTGAAGGAGCATCTTCGGTGATGGAAGGACATTCCTCTACGAGGCCTCCATTCTTTAACGGTACCAACTACGGGTACTGGAAATGCCGGATGGAAACCTTTCTCCGGAGTGCATCTTTATGGAGGACCATAATGAAGGAATACATCGAGCCTGAAGAAGAAGACTTCGAGAAATAGACAACCGCGGAGGTCGCCGCGGAGGTAAGCAATGCCAAGGCAATGAACGCCTTGCAATGCGCGTTGGAGCCTGAGGACTTCAATAAGATATGCACATGTAAGAGTGCATATCAAATTTGGAACTCCCTCCTCATTCTACATGAAGGGACGAGTAGGGTAAGAGACTCTAAACTCGTAGTTGTAAACAAAGATTACGAAATGTTTCATATGCAACAGGGCGAGAAGATGAAGGAGTATTACGCTCGCTTCGTCGACATCATAAACGAGTTAGAGGCTCTCGGCAAATCCAACACCCAAAAGGAGAAGTGTTCGAAGCTTATCGAAGGACTTCCTTCTTCTTGGGAAAAGCGTACCTTCGCCATCGAGGAAGGTAATGACATGAATAAGTACACCGTAGTTCAACTAATGGGTACTTTAATGTCATACGAGGTACGCAAGGATAGCAAGCTCAAATTGCAGGAAAAGATGAAGTCCTATCTAAAGCAAGACGAGCCAAAGAAGAAGGCTATTGCTTTCAAGGCCGCTCCATCCACATCCACATCAACCGATGATGAAGACTCGGAAAACGAGTTGGACTTGGACTCCATGGCACTCATGGCCAAGAAGTTCAACCGTTTCTTCTGAAAAGGTAACTATAAGAACAAAGCTAAATTTGGTTCTTCTAACGCCTCTTCCTCTCCTTTGTGTTTCAAGTGCAATAAGCCAGGACACATGAAAGCGGAGTGTCCTCTCAACAAGCAAAAGGAGAAGTGGAAGGCGCCAAAATTCGATAAGTCCAAGAAGTACAAAAAGGGGTACAAAAAGGGACTTGTCGGAGCAACATTCACCGACTCTGAGGATTCCTCAAGCGGAGAGTCGGACGATGAGCAAGTGGAGCAAGCGCACATATGCTTCATGGCAAGAGAGGAGCATGATCAAGGATCCTCCTCTTCCGATGATAGTGATGACGAAGGCAACGATGAGGTAACTATGGATGATCTTAGGAATGCTAACTCTCAATTATGGTCAAAATACACTAAATTAGTAAATAGATATACTAAGGTAAAAGATGACCTAGCTAGCATTCAAACCTCGCCTAAGACTATCATCACCAACAACGACACCGTTGTTGAAGAGTTAAGAAATGAGATTATTAATCTCAAATCTAAACTTGAACATGTTAGCATTGATGATCCGGAATAACATAGGATAGCGGATTTAACTTCTCAAAACTCGACTTTGAGTATTGAGAACGAGAATCTTAAATCTCGTGTTTATGTGCTCACATCGCAAGTATCCAACTTGGATACTTCCATGCGTTCTCTCAAAGAGAAATATGAGAACACATTAGGCCGAATTAATAAATTCAATAAGGGTAAGGACCATTTGGATAAAATCATAAGTGACTTACTTCCGGCCAATCACCACATTGGTTTGGGGTATACGATGGGATGTCCATCCAAATCGGCCACTACTTTTGTTAGGCCAACTTTCGGTGACTCTACGAGTGGTAGCAAACACTCTATTGGTAGTTCATCTACCAATGGTGCTTCCACCTCGTCCACACCCTCTTTCGGAAAGAAACCCACTTTGGGTGGACCTCCAAAGAAGGGGCATGCTTATATGTACACCAATACCATGCCACGTAGGAACACACGTCCTACTCCACCGGCTCACACATATGATGATTTTTATGCAACACATTCTCGGGCACGTGCACACCATGTGAGACACCCTCACGCACGTGTTCCCACACATGCATATGTTCACCCACAACATCATATGAATAATTCTCGTCGTGCACCATTCCATCATGTTCCTTATACCTATCCACAACATGCATCACGTAGAAATCAACGTCGAATGCATGCACCCAATAGGATGAGGGCTCCCAAGATTTTCACAATTTGGAGCCCAAAGGACACAAGCATGGACGAAAAATAAATGTATATGGATGCTTATTTTTCGGATGTTGTGCATAGTAGAAATTATGTGGGGAAGTCTAAGTCCAATTGGACTTGGCTTCCAAAGGTCTAATCTTTTGGACCCAATGACCTTGGGTACCATGATATGAAATTCTCTATCTTTAGGTACTCAAGGAAAAGAAAAAGAAAAGGATCAACAAATTTAAATTTAGCTCCAAGGGAAATTGGATACTCGATAGCGGGTGTTCAAAACACATGACGGGTGACGCTAGTTTGCTCTCTGGAGTGGTTCCCATAGCAAATGGAAACCGCGTCGTATTTGGAGGCAACGAGAGCGGAACCATCATAGGTGTTGGTAAAGTGGGTAACCCATCTAAACCCTTAATTAGTGATGTTTATCTTGTTAATGGTTTAAATCATAATCTTATTTCAATAAGCCAACTTTGTGACAAAGGTTACAAAGTTAGCTTTGCGAAAGGATTGTGTCATATTTTAAGAAAAGATAATGATAAATTATTATTTTCCGGCACTCGTCATAAAGATATTTATATTTTGGATCTTCCTAAGTCTTATGAACAATGTCTCGTTGCCAACACAAGTGAACAACACTTATGGCATCGACGCTTTGGACATGTGAACTTTGGAACACTTTATAAGCTTTCAAAATTAAATTCCATTAAAGGTTTTCCGAAGCTTGTTTTTGAAAAGAAAAGTTTTTGTGATTGTTGTCAACGTGGCAAGCTTTCTAAATCTTCATTTAAACCTAAGAAAAGCATTTCTACTAAACGGCCACTAGAGCTATTACATCTAGACTTATTTGGGCCAACTAGAGTTGCTTCCTTAGGAAATGCAAGATATGGACTTGTCATCGTAGATGATTATTCGAGATTTACATGGGTATTTTCATTATGTAATAAAAATGAAGCTTTTGAAAACTTCACAATTTTTGTTAAGAAAGTACAAAATCTCTTAGGAACCACCATTGTCACTATTCGTAGTGATCATGGAGGTGAATTTGAGAATGAGTCTTTTGAGACATTTTGTGATGAAATTGGTATTACACACACCTTCTCTTTCCCTCGTGCACCTCCTCAAAATGGTGTAGTTGAGAGAAAGAATAGGACGCTAGTGGAGTGTGCTCGCACTATGCTTGATGATAGCCAACTTGGCCATCAATTTTGGGCGGAAGCGGTACACACCGCTTGCTATGTGTTTAATAGAATACTTTTGAGGCCCAGCACTAAACAAACTTGTTATGAATTGTTGTTTGGTAGGTTGCCTCAAGTTAAACATTTTCGTGTTTTTGGTTCGAAATGTTTTATTAAGAACACGTATGGTAGTTTGGACAAATTCGATCCAAAATCCGATGAGGGGATTTTTTTGGATACTCTTCGCGTAGCAAAGTCTACCGGATATTCAACAAACGAACCTCAACGATCGAGGAGTCGCTTCATGTCTCATTTAATGAAGGATTTGTTCCAACTAGAATTTCAAATGATAATGATTCTATGGATGTTTTATGTGATTCGTTTGATAATTCTAAGTCTAATGATTCTATTGATTCTATTGAGACTAACCCAACTAACGAAGTTGTTGAGAATGTTCCTAGTGATCAAGGTATCCCCAAACGGCTTCATACCGTTCGTGATCATCCTCATGAGCAAGTCATTGGCAATATCTATGATAGTGTCAAGACGAGATCGCAAGTGAACTACTTCGCTCATTGTGCCTTTGCCTCCTCGATAGAGCCAAAGAATGTTAATGAAGCATGCGAAGATAGCGCTTGGATCTTAGCCATGGAGGAGGAGCTCATTCAATTCGAGAGGAATGAAGTTTGGGAGCTTGTTCCATTGCCATCAAAGAACCACACCGTCATAGGGACAAAGTGGATCTTCAAGAACAAAACCGACGAAAACCAAGTCGTCGTCCGAAACAAAGCTCGGTTAGTTGCTCAAGGATATCGACAAGAGGAAGGTATTGATTTCGAAGAATCCTTCGCTCCGGTAGCTAGATTAGAATCAATTAGATTATTATTGTCTTTTGCATGCCATAAGGATTTTAAATTATTTCAAATGGATGTTAAAAGTGCATTTTTAAACGGAGATGTCGTTGAGGAAGTTTACGTTTCTCAACCTCCGGGCTTCATAAATGAAAAATTTCCAAATCATGTTTTTAAACTAAAGAAAGCACTTTACGGCTTAAGACAAGCTCCTCGAGCTTGGTATGATCGCCTAAAGAATTTTCTTTTGGATTTGAATTTTAAAATGGGAGAAGCCGATTCTATAATTTTTGTTAAGCATGCGAATAATGATATAATTTTAGTTCAAATATATGTTGATGATATCATTTTCGGTGCTACTAACTTTGCTCTTTGCGAAGAATTCTCTAATGTTATGAAGGAACAATTTGAGATGAGCCACATGGGTGAGCTCAAGTATTTCTTAGGTCTCCAAATTCGCCAAATGGACGATGCAATCTTCATCCACCAAACGAAGTATACGGTGGAGTTGCTAAAGAGATTTGGAATGGAGAGTGCTTCCGGGAAAAAGACTCCAATGAGCACGACTACGCATCTTGACAAGGATATGGGCGGTAAGGATGTAGACATTCGTCTATATCGAGGTATGATAGGTAGTTTGCTTTATCTTACCGCAAGTAGGCCCGATATTATGTTTTCCGTTTGCATATGTGCTCGTTATCAGTCTCAACCTAAGGAGTCTCACTTAGTAGCGGTAAAACGTATTTTCCGTTATCTAAGTTATACACTTGATTTTGTATTACTTTATCCAAAATCTAGCACGTATGAGTTAATCTCATATAGTGATGCCGATTATGCGGGATGCAAATCCGACAGGAAAAGTACTAGTGGCACTTGCCATTTTATAGGAAATTCCCTTGTCTCTTGGTTTTCCAAGAAGCAAAATTCCGTATCACTTTCAACCACCGAGGCGGAATATATTGCCGCCGGTGCCGCGTGTGCTCAAGTTCTTTGGATGAGACACACACTTAAAGACTTTGGTATTAATTGTGATACTTGCCCTATCATGGTTGACAACCAAAGTGCAATATGTCTTTCCAAGAACCCGGTACACCATTCCCGTTCGAAACACATAGATGTCCGACACCACTTTTTAGATGATCATGTTGCTAAAAAGGACATCATTTTAGTGTACGTTGAAACCCAAAAGCAAATCGCCGATATTTTCACGAAACCCCTAAAGGAGGACTCCTTTGTGCGGTTGCGTCGAGAATTGGGGATTATGGGTGAATCCGAGATATAGGATTCATGTTTCATTCAATAATTTTGCATGCTATTATATTTGGCAATATCTCATTCATGCTAGAATTATTGGATTTTTCGGGATATTATGTGATATTTTGAATTTTCGCTCGATTTGTGCGTAATCGTCAAATTTTTAGTTTTCGATGTTTATTTGGGGTAGTTTCGATGATTTATGAGAGTTTTGCGATATATCGTCCAAGCGTATTGTGGAGAGAACTTGATTATCAAGTTTTGAACTCTCTTAGTCAAGCTTTTGGAGTTTCCTCTTCGAAACGTCGAGCCAAGACCACCCAACCTTCATCGTCTTCGCCTCCTCTCAAGAAGAAGAGGACGACGACTGCCAAGCCTAGAGGTCAACCCAAGCCCAAGCCTAAGCCCAAGACCAAAGATCTTGCCTCTCGTTCTTCATTCCATACTCCTACCGATTCCGATACGGAGTATAACCCCGAGACCGAGACTCATAGGGAACCCACTCCTCCTATCCATCCCGAGTCTAGCACCCACCCTCGTACGTCTACCCGTAAGCCTAAGGGAAAGGCTCCAATGCCGGTGGGCGGTGTCGATATTTCGTTGTGTCGCGACGACCCTATGTGTCTCGCGGCTTACAACCGTATCGAACACTGTCCACTGCTTCTGGAGCATTTCGTCCAGTTCAGTGACTTCATTGGGTTAGCTGATCTTCTCTCGTCGTCGGGTCTCCTCGATTACCTTCGATTTGACCCGAAGGCGAACCCTCACCCCTACCCTAGATTAGTAAAGCTTTTCTATGTGAATAGGATCCGGGGTCAGTACGATCAGACCCACTCTGTTGAGACGACCGTTTTGGGGACTCCTATAGTCCTCACAGCGGAAATCTTAGGAGAGATTTTGGGTATCTCTTCGTCTGGCCTCCTCCCCTCTGATATCTCTGTTGACGATATTTCTTCTCTTGATCAGACCATCCTTTCAGAGATTTTCCATCAGATCCCTCCTGCCATGATTGGTGTTCCATCTAAATCTTTTAAGCCGAATGCTTGGGTCCTAAACTTGATTCTGAAGTCGTGCTTGCTTCCCAAGTACGGCTCCTCATCTTTACCGTCCCAGCCCTTTCTGAAGCGTATCTATGCTATCTTCATGGGGAGCTCGATTAATTGGGCTCGCATTATACTCGATAAGATTGATTCTTTCGAGTGTATTCGCAAGTCCTCTAAATCGGCTCATATCCCATTTCCTTGCTTATTGACCCTCGTGTTTCGTCACTTCCGTGTCACGTTGCCTCGTGACGATGAGCGTCCCCTTGGTCCTCCCCTGAACGCGACGGCCGTCAAGAAATCTCTTGCGGCGCTTCGTCACGTTCAGAGGACGACACCTTCAGCGTCTGCCCCTGCCTCTGCCAGTGCCTCTGCTGCTCCCTCTGCCACCCTTGATGATGTCGTCCGGTTACTTCGTCGACACGAGTCTCGTTTGGCTCGTACCGAGGAGGTAGTTTGCCGTATGGCTAGTCAGATGGGTATTGAGCTTCCTCCTTCTGTGTCTGAGGATGAGGAGTTGGATGAGTTGGCTGAGGAGGATGTTGAGGAGCTTTGTCGTGCTTCGACTCATACCCCCGAGGGCCCTTCTGGTACTGCTGCTGGTGCTTTCTCTTCTGGTGCTGCTGTTGCTGCTTCGTCTGCTGGTGCCCCCGAGAGCACACCTGTTGCCGCCACTCCTGTGGTGGATACTCCGACTGGTGCTCCCGAGGCCACTACGGTTGCTGCTCCAGAGGTTGCCACTTCTGCCGTCGCTCCTGCTGATCCTTCGGACGTTCCTGCTGATCCAGTCACCACCTCTGCTCCTGCTGAGCCTGCAGTTGCTTCTGATCCTCCCGCTGCCTCTTGAGTTTCTTCGAGGCCTCTCCCGATACTCCTTGGATGATATTTCTAGTTTTGAGAGATGTTGGGTAGGATAGTGTGGGTGGTTATGTATTTTGGGTCATTTTGATGTCTTTTTGATATTTTTGATGATATGTTTGGATGTCTTTTGATGATGGTGTATTTTTGTTGACACTCCGATATCTGTGATATGATGATGTATTTTTGTGCTCCGATCAGTCGATCGATGTTTTGTATGTCGGTGATGTACTCTGTTTCACATTTTTTATATATATACATCGCAGTTGACATTTCATTATACTGTGCAATTTATAATTCTTTATGTCTCTGATGTCTGATTTCGTCGCTCGACGATATTAACTTGGTTTAATAGAAATTTCTTCTATGGAATCATAAAATTGTTTTCCATGCACTAAATTAACCAAGAATGTTGATATTGGGGAGTATATTCCATAACTCAATCCGTTAATTTGATTTGAGTTTTGATGATTTCGTTTTACGATTTACGATTTTGGTTTCATTGACACGCCTTGATTTTATTCATATTTCTTTGGTGTCACTTGAACCTTTGTCGTATTCTACGACTCCCGTGCTTTTTAATTTGAGGCCATTGTTGTTGTCGTTGTTATCCTCCCGCTCTTTTTGCTTATGCCAAAGGGGGATAGATATAATAATAACAATGTGCCAAATGAACATTTAAAGCATTTCTCCAAGAATCTAACTTGATGTGTTAGATTCAGGGGGAGTTAAGATATATAAATGGATTTTCAAATCCGATATTTCAATAACCTACGTTTGGTATTTCAATAATTCAATAATCGATTCTCATTTTATATACTTCACTCGTCTGCTTGATGCGTATTATTTTTGTTTAAATTGGAATTAACGTGTCATCAATGCAGGGGGAGTAAGTAAATTTCATTTGAATTATTATTTTTGATTATTATTTATGTTGGTTTGTCATCACCAAAAAGGGGGAGAATGTTGGATATTGGACTCCCCGGATTTGGTTTTGGATGATGAACAAACATAAATATAATATGAACTAACACTTTGTGAGCGCAGTTATGGAGATCGTCGCCAAATTCACATGAATATCAATTACGACGTCTCAAGACTTCTCAAAGCACGTGATCGTATGCCTAAAGCTTCGTTGAAGCTTATGGACCTATTTAGAAGTCATGAAGATTCGATTGAAGCTATTGAAGACGGTATCGTCAAGTTTAATTTATAGTCTTTAAGCTTCTTTCGTAGAATGTTAAGCCTTGAGTAGGTCTTACGTTTTAATTCTTCATAACGCTCATATCTTAGCTCTAGGATCTTAGTAGAAGTCCATACAATCCTTCCCGAAGCATCGCGCTTCGATTCGCGACTTCTTGTGCATGTTAGTTGGTTCAAGAAGAAGAACTGACCGACTAGATGGTGATCTAGTCGGTCAGCCAAGCTTCTTGGACCGACTAGTTTCAGTCAGTTAATTTCATGCACTCTACTGTTTACAGTTAGTCGGTCTACGTTGACTCACCAACCGACTAGTTTGTGAACTAGTCGGTCAGTGATGCTTCTTTGACCGACTAGTTGAGCTTTACTGTACATGCTAATTTTCTCCTGAGCTACTGTTTATCTTTAGTCGGTCTGTGCTCTTTGATCGACTGACTAGTTGATGAACTAGTCGGTCAACTTTCCTTCTTAGACCGACTAGTTTAGTTTACTGTATATGCCAAATTTTTCACCATACTTACTGTTTATTGTTAGTCGGTCTATGTTCATTTGGTGACCGACTGGTTGGTGAATTAGTCGGTCAACATTTGTTCTTGGACCGACTAAGTCTAATTCTTCTCAGACTTCAGTTTTATCTGTTAGTCGGTCCACGTTGAGTAACCGACCGACTAGTTGTGAAACTAGTCGGTCAGCTACTCTTCTTAGACCGACTAGTTCCTTAGTCTGTACTTTGATCTTTTCTCAGTTTACTCATTAGTCGGTTTACGTTAATTGACCGACCGACTAGTTGATGAACTAGTCGGTCGGTGATTGTTCTTTGACCGACTAGTTGGGTTCAGAAAAGAGCCGTTGGAGCTTTAATTGAAACGTTTCTCTCTCTCT